>CM056457.1:3168890-3186320 GCA_029783895.1 Triplophysa bombifrons
TATACCCCTACTACAAAAGATAATATAGATAGATAGATAGATAGATAGATAGATAGATAGATAGATAGATAGATAGATAATAGATAGATAGATAGATAGTGAGTGCACCAGTGACATGATAAAAGACTTCCTAATGAAACACTTTTCTTCAGGTATATACACCAAAAGCTCTTTGTGATTCATGTCCACGCTGCAAAGATTGACTTTATTACTTAGTACAACTTCTTGAATCAAGATGCATTTTCATGATGAGCAAAAATTATCTCATGACCTCAAAAAAATGTCTGTGAACTTGTGCTTAAAACAAGCAAAGAAATGTGCCACTGGGGAAAGAAAAAGAAGTTTACTTTTTCTTAGCCACATAATTTTTTGAATTTTTTTACCCCATTGGAAGATTTTTTTGCATGTTTCAAGCACTGTTTTAATTCAAAGAAATTTCATATTTTTTGACTGAAAACAAAACTTATTTTCTTAGGTCAGTTTTGTTCATCAAGAAAATGCTTTTTGATTCCAGAATATGTTTAGACATTTGTACCGAAAAACAAGGAAAAAAAGACTAAAAAAGACATATTTTGCAGTGCAGTTAACTCGGTTTGTGCACGTAAAACGGTTTGCGATATACCGGTTAAAGTAGTTCAGTCCATAAACGAACATTCTGTCATCATTAAGAGTTTCTTTTATCTGCTGATCACAAAAGAAGATATTTTGACTGAAGAAGTGAATGGGTGTCGATTATCTTATTTTGTGTTCTTCCAAAGAAAGACGGTTTTGACATGATGATAATGAATAAATGATGACAGATATGTTTGAGTGAACTATCACTTTAATTGTGTGATCAAATACCAAGTCAAGAATCGTGAGTTAAATAAGAGTGGTTTGATCATCGTTGGTTCCGGTATACCGCACGTAACCTACCGCATTCAATCACGTGATCAAACGTCCGCGTCACGGGCGGTAATATTGCAGGTGTGTATAGATGAATGATTTCTTTAATGAGTTTGTATGACTTGAGCTTTATTTAGAGTGAGGGAGGTTAGTCATTGCTCTCTTCTATTTACACCGAAAAACAACAACACTTACCAACCACAACATTACACAACAACAAAAACAATCCAACATCAGAAAAAAACGCTACTGATAAAAAACGAACAAAACAACAAATATAAATAATATTCTGTAATATATAACAAGAATGACCTACTGTAAGATGTAGGCTCTACATCGAGTTTTTGCTTTTTAATAGAAAATAACAAAACAATAGTCTACATCAAAGGAAAAAATATTAAACATCGTGTCCAATAACAGACCGTTTTGTAACTTGTACAAAATTATATCGAGTTTTATTTGTTTGTCACTTGTTCAGAACAGAAATGCGAATTGATGTATTCTCTACATTTCAGTATTTATAAACGGTTATTTCCACAAAATACATAAAAAAAACATTTGAATAAATCACATAAGAATTTAGACTCCGCAAATAATAGTTTCGCGTCCTGAACAAAGTTTCCTGTGATTTACAGACACGCTGTTTTAAATCGTGAACCTACGATCAGTCGACATGATGAGAAACGCGTCGTTACGTCATGACAGCGTCGCGTCTCTTGCGTCTGTGTTTAACACGGTAAATTCATCTGCGAAATTTACACATACTGACAATATCGTGAAGAAACTCAACACAGTGGTGAAGACGGAGTTCAGTGGAGTTATGGCAACAAAATCACAAGAGCAACGTCAATAAAACAGATTACAATAATGCAAACACGTCATTATTAATGTGACAACAAAAACAATATGGCCTTATTTTGGTTAATAAAAGAGATTATTCATTCATACAAATATAAAAACACAGATGTACAGGTAATATTATCAGATCTCTGTCACGTGTGTGGATGTTGAGTTGAAGTTTCTGTTAAACCGAATGTAGAATGTTTTAATGTTTTGGTCTCTTACTTTGGTCATATTGGACTCACGAGTAAAACTGTGTCAGGAGAGTAAGAGCAGATCTCTGTCATGATATTTCCCTGCAGATGTCCACACACCCCTCAGAATGCTGTAGATTGTAGTGGCAGGCCAATATTTCTCATGATGTTCATGAAGTACACGATCAGCTACTGGATATCAAACAGGACTGAAACCGTTGTGTGTGTGTGTCACGGTCGTGACAGTGTGGTGTAGACGGGCTGCTCCCAGTGTGTCGGGCTGTGTGACTGCGGCACTGATCCAGGGTCGGGGATGGCCGTGTACAGAGGCCTCTGGGACGGGCCCATGTAAGAGAAGGCGGAGTAAAGGCCGGAGGTCTGACCGGAGTGAGCGTAGTACGAGCCGGACGCCTGGTGCTCGGCGTAATCGAACTGGGCTCTGGTCGCCAGCGAGGGGAAGGCGGAGCTGTAGTGCGGCAGACTGAGAGGCGTGTAGGTGACGTGAGATCCGCTGGCCGCAGACGCCGCCTCGCTGGAGAAATGAGCCTCGCTCTTGATCTGAGTCTTCCCCACATCTGAGCCCAGGTGCTGCTGGGACGACAGCTGCTGTTTGGAGAGCCACGCGCTCGAGTGCCCGCTGGCGGCCGCCAGGGCCGACGAGATTCCGTACGCATACGGGGAGGCCGAGGATCCCGAGCCCGCGCCACCCGTCGCCTGAGCCACACCGGGGTGACCGTTGGGGGGCAAATACTGGTCAAACTCGTTCACATCAAACGGCTCCATGTTGGCCATCACGTCATGACTGATCTCGCCAATGTCCACGTTACCAAAGTCAATGTGAGGTTTGCCGCTGCCCGACGCAGAGGAGGAGCTTCCGTCTGCTCCCACCCCCAGACCACCCCTGGATCCCCCGGCCTCACGCTTCCCTTCCCCAGATTTACCCCCCTGCAGTTCTGTTTTAGGGGTGGTGGGGGGTGTCGGAGGGCTGTGATTCTGACCTGAAACAACAAACGGAATGCAATCAGATATTTGTTGCGAGTGTCAACGAGTGTTGACGTATGCAGGTGTGTTTGTGTGTCTCACCTGTAGCGTGAGGGTGATGCCCGTCGCCCAGCGGTGACCCCGCCGCCCCGCTGTGTGCCACCTCCAGGTGCAGACTCTTGTAATGCGATTGGCTGTGACTGACCTCGCCCTCGGAGTGGCCGTCGCCCTCAGATCCGGTTCCCAGTTTGCCGTTCTTGCGTCGACGTGGCTGATATTTGTACTCGGGATAATCCTTCTTATGCTGTTTCCTCAAACGCTCGGCCTCTTCAATGAAAGGCCTCTTATCCGACTCGTTCAGGAGTCTGAAAATAAAATGTTGGGAAGAATTTGTTTATTTTATATCAAATCTTTCATGTCAACTTTGTAATACCAGTATTTCATTTTGTGACACACTTCCCAATAAAATAAGTAGAGCCAGTGTTTATTCGGTACTTTTTTATACATCACATCACAGAAAATGACTTGGGCCTTCAGATTGTTGTACTTTTAAATAGTGAGAACGCTTCAGATTTCTGCTCTCGTGTGTTTGGTGTTGGAGGCGTCCACCCTGTCACCCCGTCATCATGTGTGAGCGAGAAACTTTTATTTATTTATTTATTCATACTCTCAGTGTTAAACACCTTCACTGCAGTCCAGTAGAATCAAACACTCACTGCCTCATTAAAATAAACTATTCAACATAAATATACTCACTAATGCTGTGTGTGTGTGTGTGTGTGTGTGTGTGTGTGTGTGTGTGTGTGTGTGTGTGTGTGTGTGTGTGTGTGTGTGTGTGTGTGTGTGTGTGTGTGTGTGTTTTCACAGCGGCTCCTGAAGGGATTTGTCGCTCTAATATGGTTATGTGAAGGAATGATTATTTCAGACTAAAGCCACAGCCCAGCTAACAGGAAACTCTGGGTAACGGTCTCTTAAAGTTTTCTCAAACTACTCTCAAAGTTATCAAAAATGTTCTTGCATCAACCTGAAAAGAATGTTTTATCGACATTATATGTCATTCAGTTTTAAGAATAATGTTTGTATGAAAACAATGTGAAAAATCTAAAACATTATTTTCAAAACTTAATATGATTATAGCAAATCGCTCTTGGAAAATATTTTCTGTTCTGAGAACTGTGACAAGTTTTATTATAGGCTACTAAAAATGAGACCAGGTCCTTAAAAAGTACATATTTATGTGTGTTTTTAGTGTGTATCATGCGACATCACAAGAGTAAATATTGTTTGATCACGCGACCCTGTGGTTATTTCTCTCTCTTGTGGTCAGTGGATGTCTTGTGTTCTCACCTCCAGAGTTTGCCGAGGGTCTTGCTGAGCTCGGCGTTGTGCAGGTGCGGATATTGATCCGCCAGTTTCCGGCGCGCGGCCTGCGCCCACACCATGAACGCGTTCATCGGCCGCTTCACGTGCGGCTTGTTCTTGCTGCCCGAGTTCACGCGCACGGGCATGGGCACGAGAGTCCAGTCGTATCCGTTCAGCACCTGACTGACCGCCTCGCGGATGCCGATGGGGAAACGGTCGTCTTCTTCGTCCGACTTCACCGAGACGCTCGCGGAGACGCCCGCCGCCTCCTCGCCCGACATCTGAGACGGCTGACCGGACAACGGGGAGTCCGCCCCTCCGGGAGCGCCCGACGAGTGCCCGGGGGACATGGAGTGACCGTCTTCGGACACCCCGGGACTCATCTCCACCTCAGATAAACTGTGTTCCTCCGCCGACATCGCTGCTCTCGCGCTGCGCTCTCGGGTGTCGGGAAGGTTCTCTGTAGATTTCGGTTCTCCAATGGGACTGTAGCACTTCTTTCGCTCGCTTCTGGTTCTGTCAAAGGGAACCCATTCGCTGTCTTCCTCGGGATGAAGATGTGTCTGTCACAAAGACCTGCAAGACAATCCACACAAAGGTCAGGTGTGTATGACCTCCACAGCACGAGGGGAAATAAATGAACAAAGTTTGCATTTACAAATGTGAGGGAGATCTGCCTCAGCGCTGCTCATAAGTCAAACATCTCGAGAACAAGATACACGTGTTAAGGGAAAGCTGCTCTAAACACTGAGCCTTTGACTTTATTTACAATTCACGTGTTTCCAGAGCAGCGCCGCAATCATATGTGGCGTCAGTGTGTGTTATTTTAGCTTCACTCCCGCTAACAGGCTACTGTTGAAACTCTGGCGGTTTGTTCAAGCTCCCGGGAGAGAAAGTGCTGGAATAATACCGGCTTCATTGCTGTATAAACACCGACCGCGTGCGTGCGCTCGCGCGCCTGCTCGGCTGAATCACACAGTGTTTGTGCGCGCGTGAAAGCACAAGAGACGACTCAGAATCAGCCGAGAGCACATACGCGTGACGCGTTACACGCAACATTCATGACACTATTTCTTTCAGCATGTATGTGCTCTATGCTCGAGTGAATATTAAAGATCGGTGTTTAAGACTTGAGTTACTGCTGCGTGTCAGATCGGATCTCGACATCACAGTTAATTATAATCAGACTCGGATGAGAGTCGAGTGTCACATCTGTGTCTGATTCTGTCTCCTTAATCGTTCTTTACTGGAGTACATGCGTAAAGTTTGGTAAAGCGCCTCAGATTGTGTACGTCACATAGCACCTCAGACAAACAGTTTTTAGTCACGCGTGTTTTATTTGTGCAGTAATGTGTGTGAATAGAGTGCCTCTGTTTGCGCTATTTTCCGTCAAACGCGTTTCAGCACAAAAAGCGCTTGTTTTTGCGCGTGCCCGGCGCAGAGGTCTCACCTCTCACAGCTCTGCACTAAAGCTCATTATTCGTGTTTCTGTCACTGCTCAATGTGTTTACTCAAAAGTTTTTATGTCCGTCATTATTTCGACAAACGCCTGAAATGTTTTGCGCCGGTTCATTCAGTAAGATCATTACGCGTGGCTTGACAATAATTTGTCCCCAATTCCCACATGCCAAAACACAAACTCTCACTAATGACGCAATTTCATTCAAACATGTCGAAATTAATGTCATTCAAAATTGAAACAACATCTGATTTACACAAGTTCAGCTTATCTGGTGATCAATGAAAATGACATATCAGAAGATCACACACTAAGTTTTTTAGCTTGACGCAGAAGTTTGTTGAGTAAATCTTTTGACTTTGAGGACAGTTAGATTAGACAGTCCAATATTTGCTCATAATGTGCATAACCTGTTGCTCACAAAAAAACTTTAAGAACCTTCCATTGCACCTTGTTCCAAATCGTCATGGCTGTAATTTTATTTTTTAATGTTGATTCGCATGAATCTTTAAAGATACACATTAGGACACCAACTCGTTTTAAAGAGCGTCTTCCTCAAAACGCAGATGATTTTACTCTACAGTTATTTATTAGTTCACACTTTAAAGTCGTAAATCCATTCAATGATATTATTTCTTCTGTATAAAAATCGCATAATCTTGCTACCAAAGCTCAACGATAGAAATAAGCCGAACAGAAGACTCATGCAAACTTTTCATGAAACTTGAAAGTATAAAAGTAGAAATATAAATCCAATGTATATGCTAATGTATTTAATCATTTCATTTCGTTCCGTTCGGTCGTTTTTCGACGGATTCCAGTGTCGTATATCCACACACAGTGTTAGTGAGAGAAAGAGAGAGAGAGAGAGAGAGAGGTAATAATGTCAAGCGTCTTACTGCACTAAAGCAGGTCGCCCGCCCAGCGCGAGAGTCCGTCCGTCGGTTCCTGCCCCCTCGCTCGCGCTCTGAATGCCCCTCTGTGTCGCGCGCCGGGGCTTAAAGAGCCTCGTTGTGTGAAGAGGGAGAAAAAAACTAATTCATGGAAAAAAATCTCTTAAAGGAGCCCGTCGGGTCGCTCTCTGATTGGCTGCGGATTGTGCTCGGAGTTTTTTTACGGTGGGCGTGATTTCTGCTGCAAATCACCCGCAGTAATATTTGGCCTCGAGTGTAATTTAATCTTTATTTGCGATTTAAACATTTCCGTGCATTTCTTAATATCTGCTGAGCTTCATATTTGTGTGTTTCGTTAATTTTGTCGGAATGTTTAAAAGCCCGTCAGCAGATTTTCCTATAAGTATTCTTTTCATAATGTCCGATAAAAACAAAACTCTGGATGAAATCTGTCTATGCATCATATGATCATTTTTAACTACTTTAATCAAAGAGATTGATCACATTTGTATTTCTTTCTTTTTGATAATATTTGATTTAATACAATGACTTGTTTTTATTTATTTAGTTATAACGTGTTGGTTTAACTTTTTCATTTAATGAAATCAATCAACACCTCGGATCTTCTAATGGCTTGTGGACTTTTTAAAATAAATATTTAAGTACTTTATTTTAAAGCTCCTATTGAAGATAAACTCGCTCACGTGGTTGTATTTGCTCCAGAACTGTCTATGTTTGACTCTTTTCCTTATTATTGAGTTTTTAATGTCACTGTTTCAGTGATAAGTGTCACAGGTGGTCACCGTGTCACGGGGTCTTGGCTCATTCTTTGAACTCTTTCCGATCACACTGGCCCGTTGTTGGACGGGTTGTGCCGCGGGGTAAAAGTGAGGTTCAGGGCCCTTCAGACCCGCCAAGCGTCACAAAGCTGTCAGCAGCGCCGCGTCGGGCCGTCGCACCTGCTGTGCGCAATAAAGTCTTTATTCTTACATTCTTATTTGCCGCCATGCGACGTTGGAAAAAAGTAAACTTTTAGAAATGATTATAAGATTGTCCAACAACTGCGTAATGTGTCGTTTGTGTGTTCATGTTACTGAATCTCCTCCAGTTAACAATTTAACGCCCACTGTGCACCAGAAGAAACTTATTTGTAGTTTCTGATGAAATCTCGGTATTTGACACGAGTTCACAGCATGCGCTTGATGTAGCGCGCGCAGGCCCGATGCGGCCCGCGCGCGCAGGGTTGGAATGAGCCTGTGTCTTGTTATGTGTGAGTTTTATAATCGCATCAGCGTCACATAAAAACACAGAGAGCGCATTTAACGCGTTTAACGCGTTTAAACAGAAAATATAGAAAGACGAGAAGAGAGGGGAACGACGGGCCAAACGCATACAAACACGCGCGCTGTTCTGGTCAACAATAACCTCTTGTATTGCCATCGCGCGACACCCCCCACCAGCCAGGCCAAAAATCATTGCCTTTTTCATTATCCATGAATGTTGACTCTGATAAGGGGATCCTGACTATGAGAGCATCTCTGTGTCTCGGTCTCTCTCTTTCTTTGCGTCCTTTGTTTTATCTCAGGTGAATTGTAATCATGTGATCAAACGAGCACCCTCCTTCCATTACCCCCTTAAATGAAAAAATGAAGAACAAAAAGCAGTTCTGTGTATATAAAAAAAGAAAAGAAAAGAGAAAAGACGCGCGTCTGTCTTTAGAGCGTCTTTTCTCCGTGTTCCTGCAAACGTACACATATAGAGGCAAAAGCGCGCGCAGCTCTGTGGATGTATACGTGTCTCACTGCTCACCCGACACGGGTGTCCTGTCGTCCAGGGGGGAACACGGACCCGCGGCCTGCTCGACACTTTCATGTGAGTTTTTTCCCTGTGGCGCTTGGAGAGGTTGGGAAAGACGCACAGGGAAGCGAGGAGACCACAGTTTGGGAAAGCTGACATATGTAGATATATAGATGTGACTTGGTCTCCAAGCCTATACGTGCAGATCCAGAGCTGTCGTTATTTGCATTTGTGCGCGTTTCTCTCTCTCCCTCTCTCTCTCCCTCTCTCTCTCTCTCTCTCTCTCTCTCTCTCTCTCTCTCTCTCTCTCTCTCCAGTCAACGACATGACTGCTTTATTATTTTTTATGATGTGATGGGTTTACTATCTGATGTATTTCTTTTGTCGCGTTTAATTCTTTGGGCATTGACACCGAACTTCAGAAAATTCATGTGTAGGCGATTTCGTTTTTTTAGCCTGTAAAAGCTTATACATATTTTTCTTAAATTTAACTGTCAAACATTCGTTCGTCATTAATTTCTTGTGCTGCAGAATGTTTTTCAAATTATAAAAGGATAGCGTAAATTAAATAGTATACTAATGTAGGATTATAATACTACTCGATTGATTGTAACTGCTGTAATTTGAGTTTTCCGATTTATTTAGTTTTTCTCGTATTGATGGAATATTTAGTGATTGAAAGTAACATACATTGTAATTGATTCATATCGAAATATACTAAAACTCTAAGTTTGCAGGTGCGCTGGATGCCTGTGCGCGTGACGCGTCATTATCTGAATTAATTAATAATCATTAACTCGTCTTTTGCAATATGGATTTTAAAAAAACAATCAAAGGGCCGTCAAACAATTTAAATGGAGTAATCCTTTACTTTCAGATATTAATAAATCGTATATTTTTATGATTATCATATGTATTATTATACACGTAATGCTAAAATTATTGTTGTGGTTGTTTTTGTAATTATATTTGTGTTGTTTGTTGAAGATGTGGCATTGTATTAAAGTTGAAAAAAGTTGAACGGAATTTTCCATCATCATAATTCGTTTGTAAAATTAATCAAATTACACTTAAATTCGTGTCACGCAACAGTTTTTAAATGTAATAATCTTAAACTGAGGCAGGATATATTTTGAAATAACTCACGTCTGGATTATTGATGCGTCACTTCGTGCGATAGAAATTAATTAATTTTGAGCTTCATTATTATATTTATTTCTCAATTATTTTTCTGTATAATAATTCTAAATAATGAAACGTTTTCTAAATAATTATATTATTTCTGAAAATTCTTTATTTAATTGACAAGCGTGTTTATGATATAAATATTTGTCACATTTCCGAATCGAATTATGTTCAGGATCGATCCATAGTTCATTATAATTGACATAATTCATGATAGAAACTTGTTTTTTGTGCGTAAATAAAATCCCTATCAAGAGTTTCTGTATTGTTGACAATGAAGTTTTGACATTAACTAAAGTGTGAATCTGAGCGCGTGTGAATTCAGTTTGTATTTACAGATTTCACTTTGTTTTTGTTCACTTTGTTAAAGTAAGGAAAGCATTCTCTGTTCATTGTGTGTGTGTAGGGTTAGAAAGATGGACATTTTTTGGTCCCCATGAGGAAACAAGATTATAAATCATAATGAATTAACTTTTTTGAAAGTGTAATCTTTGTATAAAGTGTTTGATTGATCACTATCTATTCCTTATTTTGTTAGATATCTTAATTATCAAATACCAAGTTACAAAAAGGCTTTCCATGTGTTTCCTTTATAACAAAATTGTAATGTTTGATTGTAATCATAATGGAAAACTTGGTACTTATTAAAAAAAATATCTAAAAGTTGACAATAAATGGACAGAAGATGAGCTGATTGTGAGGTTTAGGGGGAGATTATTATATATTGTTTTTTACAGTATAAAAACCATTGTGTCTATGGAATGTCCCCATAAATCATGGAAACCCAACATGTGTGTGTGTGTGTGTTTGTGGTGCAGTATATGTGCAGCATGTGACTGTGATGATGCTGCTTGTTGCCGTCGGAGACGGTCACAGAGGTGTCAGTACAGATCCTCGTGGCTGCAGAGGTCAAAAGGTCAATGTGAGCAGGACAGTGAGATCATTTGTGACCCTGGATTCTTAAGTAGCTCGGTCATTTAGTTCCATGAAGATATTTAGTAAATGTCGTACCGTAGATAAATCAAACTTTATTTGAGTAATATGCTGTGCTAAAGTCTTCATCATTTCAACAACTTTATAAGCTGTTTTCTCCGTTTTGAGAATATTTGAAACAGTTGTATCTCAGCCAAAC
This sequence comes from Triplophysa bombifrons, assembly GCA_029783895.1. Lineage (NCBI taxonomy): Eukaryota > Metazoa > Chordata > Actinopteri > Cypriniformes > Nemacheilidae > Triplophysa > Triplophysa bombifrons. The sequence continues at coordinate 3,179,619 of CM056457.1, forward strand.
ATTGTCCGATTCTTACAAACTATATATCAATGGATAGCTGATTTGTTTTAGATGATATATGAATGTACATTGAGAATTGACCCATATGACTGGTTTTGTTGTCCAGGGTCACATGTCTCTTCTGTAAACACAAACCTGAGCGCTGGTTGAGTGTGTGTGTGTGTTGTCAGGATAGAAAGTTTCATGACAGGAAGTTGAGCAAACACAACACGTGAAGAGAGTATTTCTCTTGTGAGAATGAAGGCTTGCTCTTTTGTCCGCTCTAATGATGGAGATAAATTCCTGGGGGAATTCCTGAATCTAAAGGTCATGGACTCAGGTTTTGTCTATCATGATGTTTTTCTCTGAAAAGAAGGTGGGCGGAGCCTCTGCGTCACCTGACCGTCACCTGTTCAGGAGAACTTTAGGCTCCAGTGAGTCTCACCTGAAGCTCGCTCGAAATACCGAGAAACACCAACTCTCTCTTTGTTTTGTTGTTGCTGAATGTGGCCAAAACAAACTGTTTCTGTCTTTTGTTTTTGTTTAAGACTCTTTCTGCTTCTCCATGAAATATTGTGAATACATCAGATGTTATTAAATGAAATGAGGTAATCAATAAAAACTCAGGTCTGATTTAAAGACATGTTTTTTCTTTAGAATATTCTTAAGCGTGTTTGTTTTCTTCACATATTTATTAGTGTTTATGAGATGTATTCCACGTGTGTCTCTGACCGGTTTAGTTGAATAATCATGTGAAGAAGACTGAAAGAAGAGATGAGTTTTGATGTTTCTGTGTGTGCACCTGTGATGGAAATCTCCTGCTGCTGTGGGAACTTCCCTTCAAAGAGCTTCTGTGTGTGTGTGTGTGTGTGTGTGTGTGTGCGTGTGTGTGTGTGTGTGTTTGTGTTTGTGCGTGTGTGCGTATGTGTGTACATGTGTGTGTTTGCGTTTGCGTGCACCAGTGTGTGTGTGCTTGTGATTGCACGCACACACGTGTGTGTGTGTGTGTGTATGTGTGCGAGTTTGCACACGTCTGTGTTATTGCGCACACATGTGTGTGTGTAAGTGTTTGCACAGATGCTTGTGTGTGTGTGTGTGTGTATGTGTGCGAGTTTGCACACGTCTGTGTTATTGCGCACACGTGTGTGTGTAAGTGTTTGCACAGATGCTTGTGTGTGTGTGTGTTTGTGTGTGTGTGTTTGCACGCACGTGTGTGTGTGTGTAGTATTTTGTTCATTTAAGTCAGGCTTTAAAACAAACATGTTAACAACTGCACAAAACAAGTGGAAGCAAATCACTGACATTGTGAGGATGATTTTGTGTTTTAGTGGATTTATGAAGTTCACTCAATCAGTAGAAACGCTCTCAGATGAGATGTGTATTTCTCTAATAATTCTTTCTCCTAGACATCCACGAGATGAAATGGAGATCACAAATGTTCTTTAAGTCTCAGATGTTGATCCTCACAAATTTAGGAGAAACGTCTGAGACAAAGATAATATTAAGATGAAACACAACTGAGAGCTTCATCAAATCTCTTGAGCTGTGCAAGAGAAACATCTGAGCAATAATGTTCTCCTGTGGATAGCAGGTTTCTGACACAAACACACACACAAACACACACAAACACACACACACACACACACACACACACACACACACACACACACAGTGTTGATCATTTTCATTTCTTCACTGTCTCCACTGTGATGATTTCAGACGTGATGATGTGTGTTCTGTCAGTCAGTCGAGTGTTTGTGAGTGATGACTTCATGACATTAAACTCCAGCTGCACGTCACCACTGTAACTCTTCTGGTCCCTGTTGAATATTTCAAGCTCATTAACATGTTATCATCTTCAGAGGGTTAATAAAATCATCCGGGGGTCCGTGACCCCCGCTGACCCCACGTCTCTCTCCCCACCCATCTTTTAATAAATCGATGCAGCTGCGTAACGCTTAAATAGGTCCTGCTCGGGATGAATCCTGCTTTTGTGTGGCTCTCTTTCTGCTGGTGGACGGGTGGCAGTTGTGTGGTGGGGGGGAAAGTTGGACAGGATTCCTCTGCAGCTGGGGAAGAATAGACGGAGCGAGAGAGAGAGAGAGAGAGAGAGAGAGAGAGAATGAATGCACCATTGTGCGGTGGCTTCATATCTGCTCTGACTGCCTCCACCAAGAGTCCAGTTACCCGATTGTGTTGAAGAAACATCTGAGGAAGCTGATATGGGCTTTCACAGGGTCTCATGTGGAGGAGGGAGAGATGGAGACCTGCTTTTCAGGTATGCCTAAATCCTTCTGCGGCAGGTGTCGTCGCCGTAGCAACGACCCACCGGAAGAAAACATGCACCCCATCATTCCCTCTGTGCATCCGTCCAAACATATCAAACGCTCGTCCTCTTCAGGTGAATGATGCTCACGTCTTTCTCTTTAACAGCTCAAGAGATCTGATGGAGTTCACACCTGAGAGGAGATGAATGTAGAGTGTAATGTGATGAGTTGATATTGAGATCTTCAATAATACTGACGTTTGATCGCAGACGAGACAAATCTGAGCTCAGTTTGACATCTCTTCTCAAACTCTCCTGACACATATCTGACTCTTTCTCTCAGGAGAAACATCTGAGACACTAGAGGTCCACTGAATCTCACTGATGTCCAAAGGAGATGATGGAGATGTAGAAGAGATCTCATGTCCTCCTCTGAGGAGTCTTGTCTGGTGTGATTCTCTTTATGTTATTGAAGTGTTTTTATAAATGTGTCACGTTATGAAGGTGAACTGTGTTTCTTTGGATTATCTCCTTATAAATCTCACAGATATCAAATGAGGTTTTGTTATCAAGAATTGTTATCATGGATTCATGTCTGCTCATGTTAGTTGATGTGTACTGTAATGTCTATGTAACGGAGGCAAGCTAATGTAGTGCTGTGCGGTGTGTAAACCTCACTCCCCGGCCTCAAGGACTCTCTAGCGACAGAAACTAGACACTGCGGTCTTTAGCCTCCTTGCTAGAGCGCCCGACTCCCATGCCAGACCGACCCGGATCGAGGACTGCTTAGAGTGGTGCGGAGCGTTCCGGTTACATCTACAGTAAACATACATGACTACATGTTAAACTCTCATAAACTGAGACGAGTTGTTTCTGTGTGTGTATTGTTCAGTATGGTGAGATCTCTGTTCCCGGATGCTGATTGGTCGACTCCAGTTTGCTGACGTCATCGCGACGGCTCTGTTGTGTAGTGAACATTGTGATTTCAGAAACATCAGCATGAACATTCCCCGACAGAAACAGGGAGAATCATTTAAACACGTCCGTTCATTTCTTCATTCTTCCGTATATGATTGTGTTTACATTGACCTCTCGTGACCTCTCATTAACTGAAACACACGTCTCCTCCGCCTCTCACGTCTCATCTCCGTCTGTGTTTTTATCATCTGTGTCATTTGACCATCGATCTGAGATGTGTGAGTCCCAGACACGTCAACATCACACCGAGAGACAAGGAAACAGCAGTGTTGTTATTGTCACACACATCATGTGTTCATTGAAACATTCTTCATGAGATCAGCACATGAGTGTGTTTGTGTTTGCTTATATTGACTTTTAATGGCTCCTCACCTTCAATGAACCCTTGACATGATGAAGGTGTTTATAAGGTGTTTACTTTGTTTAGGTCACACTTGTCTCCTTAACCGTCAAAAGTGACCGAATCCAATGTAATAATTTATGTTTAATAATGTTTTTATTTTCACATTTTTAGGGAATTCAATCGTTATTATTTATACAAGAATTATTACCCATTTTAACCCACTGAAAACAATAAAAAAATATATTTATATTTGTAACAGATTTGTCAATTCATGCAATATTATAGGTTAAAACAGACCAGTCTATTAAAATCCAATTTATGGAAAATATTTATTAACCACTAGTTTCCAGTAGAGTCCTCTACAGAGTAGTTTGTGAATTCCTATAGCTGTTCAGATATGATTTAGGATTTGTGTTTTTTAATGTACATTTAGACAATCTCAAATAAGATTTTGTTTCAACTTCTGTCCATTTTTGGTCAATTTTTTTATATTTTTCTTTTAATAAGTACCAAGTTTTGCATTATGATTACAGTCAAACATTACAATTTTGTTATAAAGGAAACACATGGAAAGCCTTTTTGTAACTTGGTATTTGATAATTAAGATATCTAACAAAATAAGGAATAGATAATGATCAATCGAACACTTTATACAAATATTTTGCAATTAATTATTACTTTGTTCAGTTTACTGGCCCTCATCATGTAGGGGTCACACTTGGCTCCTGTTACTTATTTCAGGAAAAATTATATTCTATATTTTTGTTACAAAACATATTTAGCATTTTGAGTGAATTTTATGTTACTAATTAATATTTATGCTAATATTATTATAAAGATGTCTACCAATTGAAAACATTTTTTTTTACATTTTCTACAATTTTGTCAAATACTTTTAAATATGATATACAGGTGCTGGTCATATAATTAAAATATCATCAAAAAGTTGATTTATTTCACTAATTCCATTCAAAAAGTGAAACTGGTATAATGTATACATTCATTCCACACAGACATATTTTAAGTGTTTATTTCTTTTAATTTTGAGGATTATAACTGACAACTAATGAAAAGCCCAAATTCAGTTTCTCATAAAATTAGATTATTACTTAAGACCAAAACGAAGAAAGGATTTTTAGAAATCTTGGCCAACTAAAAAAGTAGGAACATGAAAAGTATGAGCATGTGCAGCCCTCAATACTTAGTTGGGGCTCCTTTTGTCTGAATTACTGCAGCAATGCGATGTGGCATGGAGTCGATCAGTCTGTGGCACTGCTCAGGTGTTATGAGAGCCCAGGTTGCTCTGATAGTGGCCTTCAGCTCTTCTGCATTGTTGGGTCTGGCAAAATCACATCTTTCTCTTCACAATACACCATAGATTTTCTATTGGGTTAAGGTCAGGCGAGTTTACTGGCCAATTAAGAACAGGGATACCATGGTCCTTAAACCAGATACTGGTAGATTTGGCACCTTGTACAAGTGCCAAGTCATGTTGGAAAATGAAATCTGCATCTCCATAAAGTTGGTCAGCAGCAGGAAGCATAAAGTGCTCTAAAACTTCCTGGTATACGGCCGTGTTGACCTTGGTCCTCAGTGGACCAACATCAGCAGATGACATGGCACCCCAAACCATCACTGTCTGTGGAAACTTTACACTGGACCTCAAGCAACGTGGATTCTGTGCCTCTCCTTTCTTCCTCCAGATTCTGGGACCCTGGTTTCCAAAGGAAATGCAAAATTTACTTTCATCAGAGAACATAACTTTGGACCACTCAGCAGCAGTCCAGTCCTTTTTGTCTTTAGCCCAGACGAGATGCTTCTGAAGCTGTAACCCATGTCTGTGTGTAGTGGTTCTTGAAGCACTGACTCCAGCTGCAGTCCACTCTTTGTGAATCTCCCCCACATTTTTGAATGGGTTTTGTTTCACAGTCCTCTCCAGGGTACGATTATCCCTATTGCTTGTACACTTTTTACTACCTCATCTTTTCCTTCCCTTCACCTCTCTATTAATGTGCTTTGACACAGAGCTCTGTGCAGTGACCGTTTGTGTCTTGCCCTCCTTGTGCAAGGTGTCAATGGTCGTCTTTTGGACAACTGTTAAGTCAGCAGTCTTCCTAATGATTGTGTGGTCTACAGAACTAGACTGAGAGACCATTTAAAGGCCTTTTCAGGTGTCTTCAATATTAAACCTTTTCACAATATTTAAATTTTCTGAGATACTGAATTTGGGGTTTTCATTAGTAATTAAAAATTAAAAGAAATAAACACTTGAAATATATCAGTCTGTGTGGAATGAATATAAACATTATACAAGTTTCACTTTTTTAATGGAATTAGTGAAATAACTTTCCACTTTCTGATGATATTCTAATTATATGACCTGCACCTGTATATATAATATATCACTTGATTGCTGTGCATTTTTTTACTGCACAGTTGCTGATTTGCAGTTTGTACCAAAAGTTTCTCTGAGTTTTCATGTTTATTCATGTTTCCCATTCATTTCCAATGTCGGCCATATCTGACCGGGACGGACTTAATTGTGACTATTTTTTGTGACTCTTTGACATTTACGAATCTTATCCCAGAAATGTTGTGTGTTCACAGAGCTAAAATGTTTTTTTTCAAATGCCATCTCATTCTGAAGAAGATAACGTTTTTAACATTTAAATATGTATATGTAAATATGTAAAGAATGTCGAACAAAAATGATCGCAGAGTCCCAGAGGGTTTCAAACAAACTCAGAAAGAAAACAGAGTTACATCACTTCTGATTGTTTTGTTGTTGTTGACTACAGCAGTCATTCACTTGACTCAAGGATCTTTGTTCATGTGTTGAGTTGTGTGTAGTTTTACTACACCTTATACTGTTAGGAGTATTTAACATGTAATACAACTTATGATATGTTTCACACGTGTTGTGTGTTATATTGTGTTGTGTGTGTGAGTGATGGATGAGCAGAAGGTTACAGCAGGAATCTCATCTGTGGGTGAGTTTGACTCACAGCTGATGAAATGCAGAAATGATGCTGAAGAATTCAGACGACAAAAGAGCCATTCTCTCTCTCTCTCTCTCTCTCTCTCTCATCTCTCTCTCTCTCTCTCTCTCTCTCACTCTCTCTCTCTGTCTCTTTCT
>CM056457.1:3186820-3271820 GCA_029783895.1 Triplophysa bombifrons
TTTGTGACTGTTGAAAAGTTAAACAGGTGTAAAACCTCCAGGTGTCGACTCATGTGTAGTGTTAACATGACGTCACAGTTCATTGTATCACATGATTATTGTCAGTATTAGTATACCGAGACTTTACTCATCTCAACATTAAACATTTTATTCAACAGAATTGAATGTTTTAGATGGAAACAAACTGCAACAATATCACAGATGTGATCAGTTGAAAACGGGCAGTGATAAGTCATGGTTTCCCTTTATAAAGTTCATGACATCTACAGGATTCTCTCGTGTTTCTTTCCATCAATCACAAGAGACTTCAGAAGCTGACAGACTGATCCTGACTGATAACACATCACAGTGACCAGCAGAGGGAGACACAGCGTCACAATACAGAGCTGTGCGTGCGTGTGCGGCGTGCGCGTGCGTCACTGTCTGATCAAGTATAAATCTGATCATAATACGTCCAGACTCAGACAGTATAAAGATTTATTTCATTGAAGCAGAAAGTGCAACACAAGACTTTAAAGTGCATTTCATTCTGGAGTCATCAGGAAGACAAAAGAGCTGTTAAACCCCTTAAAAACATGAGAAGATCATTCTTAACATGCGCCATCACAACACCTACACAACAACCAACATAAATAAAATCACAAGAGAGAAGAAATTATCTGCAGATTCCCGATAAAACAAAAAACAATGAGTGAAAGAGCATTTTCACACTAGTCTAACCAAAAAGAAACTCTCTGTCTGTCTGTCTCTCTCCCTGTCTCTCTCTGTCTCTCTCTCTCTCTCTCTCTCTCTCTCTCTCTCTCTATGTCTCTCTCTGTCTCTCTCTCTCTCTCTCTCCCTGTCTCTCTCTGTCTCTCTCTCTCCCTGTCTCTCTCTCTCTCTCATCTCTCTCTCTCTCTCTCTCTCTCTATGTCTCTCTCTGTCTCTCTCTCTCCCTCTCTCTCTCTCTCTGTCTCTCTCTCTCTCTCTCTCTCTATGTCTCTCTCTCAGTCTCTCTCTCTCTCTCTCTCTCTCTCTCTCCTCTCTTCCTCATCGCTCTCTCCTCTCTCTCTCCTCTCTCTCTCTCTCTCTCTCTCTCTCTCTCGTCTGATTCCCTTTGTAAACACAACACAGACTCAGTTTAGTCACCGTCGGTGATCACAGCAGCGTTTCATTCAGTCGCAACACACAACACGACTCAAGACATTCAAACATGTGTCACTGGATTTGCATTGAACGGTTTAGTTTATCTTAACAAGAGGATTCAGACATGATCTGTTCATACAGCAAACTCTCTATTCACATGTTATTGCTCATTCACAGCTCAAGAGATCTGATGGACTTCATTTGTGTCTCAGATGTTCCTCTCAGCAGAAATAAATGAAGAAATGAGAGCGTGATTGTGTCTGGAGCTGTGAATGAAAGGAGATTGTAATGTGATGAGAAATGGTTGAGTTGATATTGAGATCTTCACTAATATTATAACATTGACTTTTGATTGCAGACGAGACAAATCTGAGCTCAGTTCACTCTAAACCTAAATGTTTAAAACAATCAACCAGATTAAGTAATTTAAACTTAAATTTGTAAAAAAAAGTTCTACTTCAATATTTTTTGAGGAAAGTTTAAAATTGATTTTCTTAAAAAAAATAGAATGAATAGATGTTTACTTAATTTGAACATATTTATTCAACAATTGAAGGAAGGATTCCCAATTCCCCACCATGCTTTACGTCAGACAGCATTAGGAGAGTTAATATTTTTTTTTGACTATTTTTTGTGTTTATAGTAAAGTTAAAGACTTGTTAGTGTTTACTGTTCACTTCTCTAAGATATTTAGAAGACTTTGTCATATTTTCAGTTTTGTGGTTATCATTGTTTAAAAGAGTGGTGCATGTGCTACATCTGACCTGTAGCATGTGTTATGTGAATTATGCATAATTAAGACGAAGAAATATGTCAAATAAAGAAACTGAAAGAATTTAGTTTAGTAAACTTAAAAATGCAATTATGGTGTACTTATTTTCTTAAGTTCTGTCTACTTAATTTTATCAAAACGATAAATTAAATATTTAAGTCGCACTAGCTAAAATTTGGTAAGAATTTTAACTTAACATTAATCAAAATTTGAAAGTTCTGCTTACTTTAACCAAGAAGCTAATGACAGACACATTTCGTTTTTCTCAGGAGAAACATCGGAGACACACATGAGACTTCAATACAAGTTTCCATTTGCTCTCCAGTTAATCTCACTAGTGTGTAAAATGAAATATGTAAGATGTTAATGAGATCTCATCTCTGGTGGGAAGCACTGGCATGTTCCTAGATCTAAATCATCTCTGTCTGATGGAACTGCTGCATAACACGAATTAAACAGCACAGAGAGAAAGTTCACTTCATCTTTCCAGCAGCTTCAAGTTTTCTTGGCATATTGTTGCTTAACACGCAGTGACCGCTCTTTCAGGATACTTAAAAAAGACTTGCGTCATATCTCAGACTCACTCTTGTATGTCAGTGGATCGAGAGGTATGGCTGTTTTTAAATTGTCAAACTCCATTGGGTCGTTCATGTCTAACATGCACAGCACATTACTGGAGTCCTGCGACGTCTGAAAGCTCCTCTTCGTCCCGCACGCCCTCCTCCTCTCCAGTGCACAGCGCCACCTCATTCTCATAGCAGAAAGCGCTGGGCGAACGCGACGGACTCACAGGCGTCTCAGAACGGGACGAGGCGGTGACCTCGCTCAACTCTCTTGCGCTGCAGACGGGCGTGGACGGCACCTCGTAGGTTTTGTGGAAGCGGCTGTAATCCACCCGGTAGCGGTCGCGCTCCTCGAAGATGACCGGCTCGAAGCGGTGACCCACAAGATTTTCCCGAGAAAGGTAGGAGCTCCGAGCCTGCGTGGTCATGGCCGTGGCCTCCACCATCCCCTCCAGGATCACCACAATCTCAAAGTCCTCGGACTCCAGATCGGCTCGGCTCATTCCCCAGAGCGGGGAGTCCTCGTCGATCTCGTGCACCAGCACCAGAGGAGACACCAGGAAGAGTCTGTCGGTGCCGTCGTCGTAGCCCACATTCAGATCCGTCTGCTCCAGGGGATGAACTCGCCCTCCGCTGTGACGTGCGGCCGTATAAGCTGAGCGCGCACGTGAGCCTCCACGATGTGACTTCTGCGCAGGTTTCCCCACGCGCCACATCAAGCACAGCTTTCTGTCCCTCAGCGCTATCACGCGCGTTCTCAGAGAACAGTAAGGTCTGGTTCCTCTTCTTGGGCCGTGCCATCTTGGCCATCATGGTGCCAAATCATGAAGGCGTCGAGCACGCAGCCCACGATGGACTGAACCACCACCGTCAGGATGGCGACGGGACATTCCTCCGTGACGCAGCGCCAGCCGTAACCAATGTTGTTTGAGTCTCCATGGAGAAGAGAAAAGCTCCCACCAAGAGAGGACCCTCCACGTGCAAGCAGACACTGCTTGTGGCCCTTTGCTCCATCTTCATGGAAGTCTCCATTGAGCGAGAGACGCGATGTAGAAGACGGCCGCGAAGACGAGCCATGACGCCAGCGAAACGGAGACAGAAGATCAGCAGCAAGTACCTCCAGCGGATGTCCACGCATGTGGTGAAGATATCCGCAAGGTACCGCCGCGGCTTGTCCTCCATGTTGGTGAAGATGATGTTGCACTGGCCGTTTTTCTTCACAAAGCGACTCCGCATGTGACTCCTGCCGCTGGTGAAGACCTTTCCGTTGTTCTCGGATCCCATTCCTGAGCTCGTTCCCTCTCCACCTGAGCTTACGCCGCTGACGGGAGACTGTCGCCGGCCGGAGCCGAGGCCATTGTGAAGACCGATGGCCGAGATCTTCTGTCGCTCCTCATCTGGAGACACGATACTGTACCTGAGAACAACAAACACAGAAAAACCGTCTCAGAGTGCGGACAAAAATCTCAATCTAGTCTTTCTTTTGTAGAGAACGTGAAGCTGACGTCACGCCTAGGGATGGGAATTGATAAGAATTTAACAATTCTGATTCCATTATCGATATTGCTTATCGATCCCATTCCTTATCCATTCCCTTATCGATTCTCATTGGGTGAGGGAATAAGTACAAATTTGTTTTTTTTGTATTAACTCGCTTTAATATCTGATAAGAACACAGCACATACTCAGAGTATACACAAATTATGTGTAGCAACCTCAGAACAAACCTAAAAGTAGGCTACAAAGTAAAGTCCAGGGACCTATAGAATTTTTCACATGCATCATTGGTCCAGACAAAAAAATAAAATAAAACTGCCATTTAAGTGCCATAAAAACTAAAAACACAGACTAAACAGTCAAGGAAGAGCTTGTGACAATGACAATGGAGATTATTATTGATATAGTAAAAGTTTACACAATGAAATGGCGCTCACATGAACTAAATAGAGAAGTTACCTTCTGCATTAATATCAGATGACGTCTCGTCAGCTCCGCTGCTGCTTGACTCACTTGTTGTTGCTGTGTCACTAAGTATTAGTGTATCAAACACGCGACAGTCCTGCAAATGAATTGCGTGCTGTGTGGCCAAATGTTTCTGCATATTGGAGGCAGTTCCTCCCTTTGCCGAAATTAAACTTTTACAGTTGTTGCAAATGACCGCATTGGCGTCTTTTCTAGTGAAATATAAACACACTTTAGATCGCTTCTGCCTCGATGACATGTTTGCTGCGTAACCAAAACAACGCAGCGCATGTGTGACGTCATGATGATGACACATTTGCAACGATCGGAACCGTTAAGCGGAACCAATAAGCAGATACGCTAACGGTTCCTAGGAATCGATTCACTGGGCACCGGTTCTAAAGAAGAACCGGTTCTCGGTTCCCATCCCTAGTCACGCCCTATGTTGCATGTTGCAGTCCCGGACCCCTCTTAAGCCTTAAGGGTCCCCTCATAAGCTCTAAAAGAATGAATTTGGGGGTCCCCTGGTTTTCCCTTAAAACTGGACTACTAAAAACCCCAAATTATTTTTGTCAAATTATCACGCTATAAGAAAAAAACTGTGCTCAGTTATTTGTCCAAATTTCATAAAACACAAATTAAAATGACATGTTTATCTAAAAAAAAAATCCATGCATGTTTAACACACAGTGTTTGATGAAGATATGTACAGAGATGCTGCACTGAGACGATGGCATGTGCGTATCCTCTTGAAAGCGTTTTTCTTAAAGTCAACAGTTACTATAATTGTGATATGCAAATCTTTCTTAATGTACGATGTTATCTGACGTTGTCAAAACTGATGGGTCGCGTTACTAAGCAACTAATGAGACATACAGGTAGTGGAAAAAATAATAAAGGGGGAGAAAACATTTTAAATCTTTTGCTCTCCCCAAGAACATCTGGCTGGTTTGGCATCACTGTACAGACAGCCACTATTGACAGACAGTCCTCTCCCTCACTCGTTCCAATAAATTGTTGTATTAATATTCTAAAAAAGGATCAGCACTCCATTACAGTAATATAAAGTACAAGAATCAAAGGACAAGAAAATAAATAAATAAAGGAACGGAAAATTGGAATTGGTAAGAAAAATGTTATCATACATTACTGTTATCGATAAATTTAAGAGATTTTGCCAAAAGCTATATCTCAGCAAGCCAGACAATAAACAAGCAAAATCTTAAAATCTTAAAAATGACAGTAAGATCGATAGCAATTTTTTAAGGGCTGGTAAGGAGACCCCCAGGAGCTGTGACACAATTGGAACACTGGGCCGCCATCTTGTGAGGATCATACTCCACTGTTGTTATTGTTTTGATATGTACCGTTACTTGTTTTGTTTGATATATAGAGAAATCTAAAGTGAGAGAACCATTGGCGTTTCCTGAAAGACCTTTTTTTTCAACACAGCAAGAGCGACCTACCATAGTTATAATTCCTAATCAAACAAGGAAAACAAAACACCGTATTGAACGCACCAACAGCCGTCCTCCCAAGATTCGATGTGGTGTGACGTCAATTCACAAGCTCTATAGTCTCTCTTCAGTGGAACCCAAAAGAAGATATTTCGAAAAATGTCTCCGTGGTTTTGTGTTCATACAATGGAAGTCAATGGGGTTCAGTGTCGTTCTTCAAAATATCTTCTGTTGTGTTCTGATGAAGACAGAAGCTCAGACTGGTTTGACGTGGGCCGTCACTTTAAGAGCTGTGATCTGATAGGAACACTTCTGTCTCTTCTGTGTGTCTGTAGAGATGAGTTTATTCTGAAGCTCTTGACTTTCTCTCTCGTCCTCTTTCACCTTTTGTCTTGAGCAGGTAAAGAGATTCAGGTGTGAGGATAATTCAGGAAGGTTAGTTGTGTTTAACAGGATTGCGGTCAGTGCCGGTTTAAGGATTATGACCTGAATCTGCCCTTCATGTCTCTCTCTCTCTCTCTCTCTCTCTCTTACACTCATCAGGCTGTGCTAAGAAGAAACAGGTTTGTTTTACTGCTCTCTGTTGGCTCACCGTTCTGAGCTTTATATAGAGACCAAACTTGAGTGGGTCATTCTCAAAGATTTGATGTTTTGTTAGTGATTTTTCTGCATCCTCAGAAATAAAGTTGTGATATATTTACGGCAGGACACTTACAAAATATCTTCACACAACATGATCTTTACTTTACATCCTGATGGTTTTTGACATGAGAAGTGGATTCTTTTGACCCAGACGGTGTATTCTAGGCTGTTTCTCCAGATGTACTCGTGTGTGTTGTGCTCCAGTGAAGATCAAGAGAAACACTTCATTCAAGTGAGCACTAAAGTGTGTGTCTGTAAATCAGTTTTTATCACAAGTGTTTCACGCTGACAGATGTCAACAAAAAGCAACGGATGATAACACAAGTAATGCATCCACAGACAACACACACACGAGCATTGTGAGGTATACAGACGCTTTCATCAGACACATCTGCTTCACATCCGCTCTGTGTTTGTTTATCGGTCACGGGGAGCCTGCGCCTATCTCAGGAGTCATCGGGCATCAAGGCAGGATACACCCTGGATGGAGTGCCAACCCATCGCAGGGCACACACACTCACTCACGCACTCACGCACTCACACCCTACGGACAATTTTTCCAGAGATGCCAATCAACCTACCATGCATGTCTTTGGACCAGGGGAGGAAACCGGAGTACCCGGAGGAAACCCCCGAGGCACGGGGAGAACATGCAAACTCCACACACACAGGTCAGAAGCGGGAATCGAACCCCCAACCCTGGAGGTGTGAGGCGAACGTGCTAACCACTAAGCCACCGTGCCCCCCGCATAACTATTTGTATTCATTTTAATATTGATTTATTGACAGTTCTCCTGTGGCTCAGTGGTTAGAGAATGGCACTAGCGATGCCAAGGTCATGGGTTTGATCCCAGAGGATAACACATAGTCACAAATGTATTACACAATGCAATGTGAGTGGCTTTGGATAAAAGTGTCCGCCAAATGCATCACTATACTGTAAATGTATATGAATGTGTTATTTGATTGTATAATAATTGTATTAAATAAACCATTTGTTGAATGGGTGCTGTAGTTCGGTCTCATTTAAAGAAGCGTGTGGTTCTCTGACGTCAAGCGGTTGAACTTTGGGTCACTAAAGTGTGCATGCGCAGTAACGTTTGTTTATGTTGTTGCTTTGAAAGCGTCTGTAGTTTACATTGATATTCATTTAAATACCGACTGCTACAAACCAACAAAACATTGACACACACACATTTATTCATCTGGCAGACGCTTTTATCAAAGATAAGTAGGAGAACACATTTTGTCAACAACATGCTAAACTGTGAGGTTAGTTTACAAGACCATGACACTAGCGGAATAAAGCTGGAGTAAGTAAAGGAGAGAATGCACAAGAAGAATATTAGTTTTTTTTTACGCACACACACACACACCTGTTGGCTCTGTTGGTCCCCATGGCTGTGTGTGATGTTCAGTGTTTGTGAGCCGTGACTGATGACACAATGATGATTTTCATTTACACTGAAAGATTCAACATCATCCTGACAGACGACACACAGCACCAATCCTGCGGTGACAAACACAAAGAAAACATCAGACTGTGATGATGATGATGTACACATAATCCACTGACGACACTTTTATATCACTGAAAACACATCTGATGTCTGTGTGTGTTTGAATCACTTGTGGTTGTGAATGTCTTTACCTGTAAATACACAAACTAAACTTGGACTTAACTCATCTCAAGAATACTTAGTTACTGTTCTACACAAAACTGCTCCAAACTCAAGTCACACTCTATACCCAGATAACACACACACGTCTGTAAGATCAGATCTGGAAAACATCTGCTGAACATCTTTTTACATCCGTTCTATAAACATCTTACAGACGTCTGTGACACCTGACAGCAGACATCTCAGATGAGTGAACTATGTCCTGCCGATGTACACACAGACATCAATAGACGTCTGTCAGGTGTGTGTAACGTGTGTGTGAAGAATCTTCATGTTTACTCTGCAGCAGGTGGAGGATTGTGGGATTGACGGACGTCAGCAGGACAGACGCACACGATTCAATAACTGCTCTTTACAATAAAAATAGACTTAACCTTTGTTACACAACAGAAGCACTCGCACACACTTAATCCCTGAGTGTGTGTGTGTGTGTGTGTGTGTGTGTGTGTGTGTGTGTGTGTGTGTGTGTGTGTGTGTGTGTGTGTGTGTGTGTGTGTGTGTGTGAAGATGATATCATGACATTTCCAACTCCTAATCCACTAAATGATGCTGGAATAATCTCCTCAGGTCTCAGTGAGAACATTGACATGAGAACGAGGACTAAAGCAATAGATCCCTAAAGAAAATCAAGATTTCATTTGATTGAATCCTATCGTGATCTTATATTGAGTCTGCAAACAGTGTTTTATATTTCATTACATTTCGGGATTTTTTAAGTGTGATTTGCACAGAAACATGCAGTGTGTTGCTGTCAGATAATGATAGTTTCTGTGGAAAGAGTTTGTTTTCTGTGTGCCAGGATTAGACTTTCATTGATCGAGCGCTTTCCACTGGAAACTCAACGGGTCAAACAACTAGATCACGCGCGCGCGCGCCCGCCTCATCCGAAAACCGACGCGTTCATCGCGGGTGATGCGACACATTCAGCAGATGTTCGTCGTGTCAGATCTGCGGGATTGAGAGACTGTGACGCGCATGACGCGCAGGTGTATCTCCACGCGCGGTAAATCCGCTGCTAAAGCTCCAGATGCGGCGCGCGCGGACAGCTCGTCATCTCAAACAGATTATAATCTCTTTTCATTTCAACACCAAACTTCTTTTCTTGGTGCTTCATCCTCTCTGTCAATCCGTCATTTACTTTTCCTTTAAAAGCGTGAATTTAAACGTCCTGCGGCACATTTCCTTTAACCAAATGTGTTGCATTTAAAGCATAAATGAAGTGAGATTAGTAACAGTCACACATAAGGAACCGGGCCTGTGCTATTTGTAAAGCATGACCGATGATAATAAACCGTGATTACCACAAATACACGATATTACTTTAATAAAACCGTGCTTTTCCTGATCAAACATTTGAAATATAAAGTTGTCCAGTTGATGTCTCGACTCAGAAACAGTTGAAAAACGCATGAACACATCGCGTCACAAACTTTTCTCAGATGAGAATCACGCACCTGATGTAAAGAAAGCGTCCCGTCCGTCTCTCCTCTTCTGCAGGTGTTTTTGTATTTCATCTTTTTTCTACTTTTAGCGGCTTAATTCCTCGTGTGTCTCTGCTTTGACTTTACTGGCGCATAATCTCCGAGCGCACGCGCTCCTCGTCCCGCGGTCTCGCGCTCATGTGGGTGAGGAGGAGGAGGAGGAAGATGCGAGTCTGTCCCTGTGATTATGTGTGTGTGCTGCAGACTCTTGTCAAGAGAAATTCACCTTTAATGCAGTCCAGCAACTTTACTGTCGCGCGCGTTTACTGCCCTACATGTGACGTGACGGAGTTTGTTTACAGATTGATTCTTTTCTCTTTGTGTTGTTGTGTTGCGGTTGAACTTCATGTCTCAATACACTGGTCAATTATAATAAATAAAACATTCTACGGTGACCACAGTGCTTCATTTCAGTGAGGGCTGCTACATATAAAAAACTCTTTTCAGTCTCAAGATCTCTCTGTTGTTTTCTGTCCTGGAGAGATTTTGAGTTCATGGTTTCCATGGAGACGTGTGTGAATTGTGAATGAGGAGGTGGAGAACATATGACAGCTGTGGAGTGACAGTGGGAGTGTGTGTGGGAGCTTGTTAAATGAAGACATCATCATTTAAGAAACATTACAAACCAAAAGTGATCCTGAAGATGTGTGTGCACCAAACTCCACGTCTGTCTTTCTTTCTATGAATAATGTTCCCTCTCCTCATCTCACCTGCAGACTGAAAACACATTAAAGGTCAGACAAGGGATTTATATCACCTAATCTTCAACACCACACACACATACATTGGACAGGGGTCAGAGGTCACAATTTGATTCTCACATAGGTTATTATTTTATATTTATTTGTGACAAAACAAACAAACTCATCTCTCGCTCTCTGTGCACTTCAGGTGATGCTGAAGCACTGAATGAAGCTCCTGTCTGTCTGTCAGCTCACACTGTCCGCCCCTCAACTGGACCACGCCCATTCATCACTCTGTCACCTGCATGAGAACATCAGACCACGCCCATTCATCACTCTGTCACCTGCATGAGAACATCAGACCACGCCCATTCATCACTCTTTCACCTGCATGAGAACATCAGACCACGCCCATTCATCACTCTGTCACCTGCATGAGAACATCAGACCACGCCCATTCATCACTCTGTCACCTGCATGAGAACATCAGACCACGCCCATTCATCACTCTGTCACCTGCATGAGAACATCAGACCACGCCCATTCATCACCCTGTCACCTGCATGAGAACATCAGACCACGCCCATTCATCACTCTGTAACCTGCATGAGACCATCAGACCACGCCCATTCATCACTCTTTCACCTGCATGAGAACATCAGACCACGCCCATTCATCACTCTGTCACCTGCATGACAACATCAGACCACGCCCATTCATCACTCTGTCACCTGCATGAGAACATCAGACCACGCCCATTCATCACTCTGTCACCTGCATGAGAACATCAGACCACGCCCATTCATCACTCTGTCACCTGCATGAGAACATCAGACCACGCCCATTCATCACTCTTTCACCTGCATGAGAACATCAGACCACGCCCATTCATCACTCTGTCACCTGCATGACAACATCAGACCACGCCCATTCATCACTCTTTCACCTGCATGAGAACATCAGACCACGCCCATTCATCACTCTGTCACCTGCATGAGAACATCAGACCACGCCCATTCATCACTCTTTCACTTGCATGAGAACATCAGACCACGCCCATTCATCACTCTGTCACCTGCATGACAACATCAGACCACGCCCATTCATCACTCTTTCACCTGCATGAGAACATCAGACCACGCCCATTCATCACTCTGTCACCTGCATGACAACATCAGACCACGCCCATTCATCACTCTTTCACTTGCATGAGAACATCAGACCACGCCCATTCATCACTCTTTCACCTGCATGAGAACATCAGACCACGCCCATTCATCACTCTGTCACCTGCATGACAACATCAGACCACGCCCATTCATCACTCTGTCACCTGCATGACAACATCAGACCACGCCCATTCATCACTCTTTCACCTGCATGAGAACATCAGACCACGCCCATTCATCACTCTGTCACCTGCATGACAACATCAGACCACGCCCATTCATCACTCTTTCACTTGCATGAGAACATCAGACCACGCCCATTCATCACTCTTTCACCTGCATGACAACATCAGACCACGCCCATTCATCACTCTGTCACCTGCATGACAACATCAGACCACGCCCATTCATCACTCTTTCACCTGCATGAGAACATCAGACCACGCCCATTCATCACTCTTTCACCTGCATGAGAACATCAGACCACGCCCATTCATCACTCTTTCACCTGCATGACAACATCAGACCACGCCCATTCATCACTCTTTCACCTGCATGACAACATCAGACCACGCCCATTCATCACTCTTTCACCTGCATGACAACATCAGACCACGCCCATTCATCACTCTTTCACCTGCATGACAACATCAGACCACGCCCATTCATCACTCTGTCACCTGCATGACAACATCAGACCACGCCCATTCATCACTCTGTCACCTGCATGACAACATCAGACCACGGCCATTCATCACTCTGTCACCTGCATGAGAACATCAGACCACGCCCATTCATCACTCTTTCACCTGCATGAGAACATCAGACCACGCCCATTCATCACTCTGTCACCTGCATGAGAACATCAGACCACGCCCATTCATCACTCTGTCACCTGCATGACAACATCAGAGCTCTTGCTTTAGACACTCAGTGAAGTTTATTATGATTCTTTATCACTGTTGCACATCTCCCAAGAGTACATCACCAATACATCTGACCTGCTGTCTGTAAGAGGAGCATCTCTTTCTTTCTTTCTTTAATTATTTTATTCTATTCTATTCTTTCTTTCTTTCTTTCTTTATTAATTATTTTCTTTCTTTCAATTCTTTCATTCTTTCATTCTTTCATTCTTTCTTTCTTTCTTTTTGTTTTCTTTAATTCTTTCTTTCTTTCTTTCTTTCCTTCTTTCTTTCTTTCTTTCTTTCTTTATTAATTATTTTCTTTCTTTCAATTATTTAATTCTTTCTTTCTTTCATTCTTTTCTTCTTTCTTTCTTTCTTTCCTTCCTTCTTTCTTTCTTTCTTTCTTTCTTTCTTTATTAATTATTTTCTTTCTTTCAATTCTTTCATTCATTCATTCATTCATTCATTCATTCTTTCATTCTTTGTAACTGTAATAAACACACACTTTTTGAAACCCCAGCACAGGTTCTGATGAGTCTGTTGTTTATTTATTTTTATTGATTGTTTTATCATGTGTGAGTTCTGCACACAGTTGTGTTTTTGAGTTCTGTAAGAAGAACCTTCATAATTAGATCAGAAATGCTTGACTGCTCCTGTGTCACACTGACTTCACATGAAGAACTCACTCGAGCAAACACACATTTACACAAACCCAAGCTCAAATTCAATCCATTACTGTAACAAACAGAACATTATTTCAACGTTTACTCTTATTTATGTATCAGGTTTGTCTATCAAACACTACACACAAGAACTCAATGTGAGTATCACACAAACACTGGTTTAGATCATCTGTGTATGTTGTATATGGAAATGTTTACATAATAAATGGAGGCCGTCTGGTCATTTTGTGAAATGTTGCAAATTATTCATGTTATCACTGTAAAAAGACATTGTGATGTGTAAATTGCTACTCTCATTTTTCTTCACACTATAGGCATCTGCTTACTTTAAAATAAGATAGAGTTCACTGTCCTCTAGAGGAGAACACACACACACACACCCTCATAAAGAGCCCTGGACTCACTGTATTTCACAATATTTGTCCCTCACAGGTATAGAAACAACTAAACACACACAAATCATTTTATAAAAATAATTCAGGTTTAGCTCCAAATTTTGCAATTTTTTTACGAAATGCCAATGCAAATATTTAATCTCATCAGTAACATGCAAAGAGAGAAATTTGACCAAAGTTTCGGATTTCTGTACGACAAGCATCAGATCTGTGTGTTCCAGTGAAAACATGAAATGATCTGATGTTTTGAATGCTAGTGATGTTTATATATTCAAACAGAAATAACACACACTCATGTAATGGACATATGTCACATTTTATTATTCTCTCTTACCACAAATTACATTTATGGAGCATTTGACTTGGACAATAAACTTTTTTAAATAATGTAATTGTTCTAAATCTGTTCATTAAATACTGGTTAGGCTCTTAATTTAATTATTATTATCAATAAGTTTGCAGATGAATACAGTGAAATCAATATTTCAGGTTTACAATCATGTCATTTTCACAAAGTCGAAACTGAACAGTTTTGTAAACAATAGATATGAATGCTAATAAATGAATAAGCCTACTAAAAGCATATCATAGCATATCAGAAGTGCTTTCAGTTGTATTTTAAAGTAGTGTCGTATATTAGAGTCCTTTTGTGTGCATTTAAAGTCTTCATGTGGTGTTTGTTTAAGTGTGCTTCTCCTTTAAATGCGCGCCCCGTAGGGAGGGGGGTGACGCGCTGTCGTGTACGCGCTCGCAGAGGAATCCCGGATCCTGGAGTCGGACCTTCAGCCACGTCACACACCTCAGTGAGTGAGTGAGAGAGAGAGAGAGAGAGAGAGAGAGAGCTGCAGGGAAACATAGCACATATGATTTTCTAACATTATAATTATGATGTGAAATGACAGACGTGCAGATTTAATATCGACTGTGTGAACGTGACGCGCATCTGATCTGATCTGAGAACAGCTGCACAACTCTTCTGATTCATCTTCTGTTGTTTTTATTTGGATTATTCATCGATAACATGAACATCTTCCGTCTGTCAGGAGATCTTTGTCATCTGGTGGCGATTATTATCCTCTTCCTGAAGATCTGGAAGTCCAAATCATGCGCAGGTAACTTACACGCGAGATACTAATCTCACACAAACACACAAACATTTGATATCAAAGCACAAACTCTTACACACAAACAGAGAGAGTAACGTGAAATGATGATGAGTGATATGAATGTAGTTTGACTCCTTCATGATCGGAAACATGTGAATGTGCAGCAGAAGTGAAGTCTTTTCATATTCACAATAAACACAAACATGATTGAAGAATGAAATGACACGAATAAACATCAAAGAAACAGAAACTCAAGAGAGACGCTGAAGAATGAACAGAGAAGAAGAACTTTATAGTGTTTACGTGGCACATGCAGCTCATTCTGGACCACACACACACACACACACACACACAATAAAATGTGTAACACAGAAGAGTCTGTTCGTGTATATATTTGTGTTTATTGTATGTTCACTAGATCAGTGTATAGTGTTCAACATCAGTGTTTACAGCATCCTAAAACACAACTTACTTTAACATACAGTGTATTGTGCCATGTTGTGTGTGCGTGTGCGTGCGTGTGTGTGTGTGTGTGTTTGTGTGTGTGTGTTTGTGCGTGTTTGTGTGTGTGTGTGTGTGTGTGATTTTGCAGGTATATCAGGGAAGTCTCAAGTGTTGTTTGCTGTGGTCTTCACCACCAGATACCTGGACCTGTTCACCTCCTTCATCTCCCTCTATAACACTGTCATGAAGGTAAACACACACACAGTCATATAGTTGTGTATTTGTGTCTCTACAGATATTTGCACATCACTATTATTATTCTGATTAATCTTGTTGATTATTGTTTTTTAAACTCATGCAGAAGTCCTGACAGAGATGTATGTATGTGCATGCTTGTGTATGAGTGTGTGTGTTGAAACCTCTGAACCAGATGAAAAGGGCCAAAAAAACACATCAGATACACAATGACATCAGACTTAAGGGTTTGAACACACATGTAAACAAACACAGAATATATGACTGTTCTGAGACCAGCTGTCATGTGTTCACTCTATGTTGTGTGATCAGACGGCTGTGTTGTGTGTTGTCGTGTGTACAGATGGCTGTGTTGTGCGATGAAACTGCTGTGTTGTATGATCAAACTTCTGTGTTGTCGTGTGTACAGATGGCTGTGTTGTGTGATCAAGTGCTGTGTTGTTGTGTGTTCAGGTGGTGTATTTGGCTTTGGCGTATGCCACCGTCAGTTTGATCTACTTGCGCTTCAGGAGCACGTTTGACTCTGAGAGCGACTCGTTCAGGGTGGAGTTTCTTCTGGTTCCTGTAGCCGGTCTGTCATTCCTGGAGAACTACGCCTTCACTCCTCTGGAGGTGAATCTCATCTGTCTGTGTCATCCAGCGAGTGTCTTCATATACAGTCTCTCACTGAGTCAATATTTGATGATATATTTTGATGTGCCAACAATGAAGAAATGACACAGTCCTGTAAAGTAGTGAGTGTACAGCTTAGCTGTACATGTGCTGTCCCTTCTAAATAACTCAACACACAGACATTCATGTCTAAACCACTGGTTACAAAAGTGAATTTGGACATTTTTACTTAGGGGTGTACTCACTTTTGTAACCTGTGCTTTAGACATGAATGTCTGTGTCTTGACAGCACTGTGTCATTTCTTCAGTGTTGGCACATCAAAAGATATCATCAAATATTGCCTTAAATGTGAGGTGTGGACTCACTTCTGTGAGAGACTGTAAATAAATATTCACGTCAGTAAAGAGGATTATTGCTTTAGATGAGTTTATATGTGACCCTGGATCACAAAACCAGTCTAAAGTAGCACAGGAACATTATTAGCAAAAGACAAAAATACATTGTATGGGTCAAATTGATAATTTTTTCTTTAATGCCTTCATGTTCTGAATGCTTTAGAATTCAGAAGTTGTACATAATTAATATTGCATTTAGGAATATATAGTCTGTTTATTATTTGACCTGTGGTTCTCTCTCCTTTATCTTAAATGTGTGCTTTCACTCTGTGTGCGTGCGTGCTTTTCTGTTTGTCCATTCGTCCGTGTGTGTCTATGTGGATGTGTGTTAGTATGTGTGCATATTGTGTGTGTGGAGTGTTTGAATGTGGGTGTGTCTGTCTTCTGTGTTTTCACATTTTTCTTGTTTTTACAAGTATATGACTTTAGTTGATTTGCTTAAAGTCAATATGTCTCATGTACAGTAGCTTTGTAACAATGAAAATAGTGAAAAGCGCTACATAAAAAAAGTTGAGTTCCATGAAGATATTTTGTAAATTTCCTACCTTAAATTTATCAAAACTTTATTTTTGTGAGTGTATGGCCTGTCACAGCACCTTTGACTCCCACAGATTCCAGAGTTTTAAACTGTTTTATCTCCGACAGATATTGTTTTATCCTAACAACTCATACATCTATAGAAAACTTATTCAGCTTTCAAATAAAAATTGACTCATTAGACTGGTTTTGTTGTCACAAATGTGATCCAAACACAGAGATTCACAGAACATTTCTTCAAAGAACATTCTTAAAATACGAATATAAGGAATGTTTTGTAAAAGTTGTACTTTTCTCTCATGATTATTCTCAAATATCTGAAAAAGAAGCTGTCATAAAAACATTGAACAGTTGATGTAATGACACATGTGTTCTTAAATCATTTCATGAGTGAAATGTGATTATGAACGGTGATTGAGACATGTTATATTCTTCACATGATTTGATTGGTCTGTGTTTGTCTTCTTCTGTGTAATGTGTTGTGTGTAGATTCTGTGGACGTTCTCCATCTATTTGGAGTCTGTGGCGATTCTTCCTCAGTTGTTCATGATCACAAAGACGGGTGAAGCCGCGTCCATCACCACACACTATCTGTTCTTTCTGGGTCTGTATCGAGCGCTTTATCTGGGGAACTGGCTGTGGCGTTATCACGTGGAGGAATTCTTCGATCAGATCGCTGTGGTGTCCGGTGTGGTTCAGACCATCTTCTACTGTGATTTCTTCTATCTGTACTTCACCAGAGGTCAGCACGTTCCCTCACATTACTGTTATTATTACTCATCATCTCTGACTGACAATAAAACATTCACACACTGGACATTAAACACACCAGATCAAAGTGAGATGAAATGAATCGTGTTGATGGATCTGATGGTGTTGTTTTCTCTGCAGTGATCAGAGGAAGTGGAAAGATGTCTCTGCCAATGCCAGTGTGAGATTTTGGAGCAGACTGTTAGGCCACACCTCCATCATGACATCACCGCCCGCCGCTGTCTTCCTCTATGATGATGTTTTGTTATAGTGGGATTGTGCCTTACGTGACCGGACAACTGCTGGACGCACATTTAACACGTCTGATGCCTTAATCTTTAGATTCATGAAGACTATGTGTGTGTCTGTCAGTGTGTGTGGGTCCGCGTGTGTCTGTTTGTATGCATGTGTGTGTGTGCACCCACGCGTGTATGTCTTTTTGTCTGTCTGTTTGTGTGATGTGTGATGTGTGAAACACTTCTCATGTTGTTGTATTACACTTTTTCTTGGTGTTTTTCAGT
Organism: Triplophysa bombifrons; assembly: GCA_029783895.1. NCBI lineage: Eukaryota > Metazoa > Chordata > Actinopteri > Cypriniformes > Nemacheilidae > Triplophysa > Triplophysa bombifrons. The sequence continues at coordinate 3,204,961 of CM056457.1, forward strand.
AGTTCATGTGTGATTTTCTCATGATGTGTTTTGTAGGTCTGGCAATATTGTATTTGAATCATTTTTTTAAAGAATCTGATTAAAGTCTCATTTTAATAAAGTGAATTTTATAAAACATTTCAATAAAGAGAGAGATTGTGACGTCTGCTGTGAACAGATCTTCATCACAAACACACACACACACATACACACACACACACACACACACACACACACACACAGTGTGTGTCAGTTACGCACATGTCTTTATTTTTAAAGAACTCTGTCTGCGAGAACACAAATGTTTGCTTTTGTGTATTTGTGTTAGTTGGGGAATGTTTTCTTATGTTTCTGCAGTACTTTCACTCCCTCTCTGATGGCTCCGCCCATCGCTTTAGCAGCAGTTGTGATTGACAGCGGCGTGGAAGCGATGGCCGCCGCCCTCTGTACGGCTTTCACCTTCTTCCCTTTGCCCTTGCCCTTCTCCATCACACCGGACCCCTCCACCGCCCCGCGACCTACGGCCGTGACCAGCTCATGCCAGAACAGACGCTCTGCCCTCTTCCTCGCCTCCTCTTCGTCCCGCCCTCCTCGCCCCTCCTCCTCCTCTCCGTCCTCTCCCAGAATCCTCCTCTGTATGTGTCGTATGGTGGTCTCGGCCTGCAGGAGCATGTCGACGGTATAACACGTCCCATCGTTTTTCTGGATGAGCAGATCGGTCTTCTTCAGCAGCTCGGCGACCTGTGACCTCTCCTCACGACCCCTGGTGTTCTCAAACAAGTGACGGCCGCCCGCACACTCCCGCACAAACTCCCACAATTCCTCGCTCTCTTTCAGGAAGTCGTCCGCAGGTTTCTCTCTCAGCGTGTCGCCCCAGGTGATGAGAACGAGCGTGTGCCTGAGGAACTGAGGTCCGAACACGGTGCTGAACCAGTCCAGACCGGATCTCTGCTCCCGAGTTTGTCTGCAGGGTCTCAACACCAGCAGAAAGATGTGTGGCCCGGGTTCTGCCAGCTTCACGCACCTGCTCAGCTCCGCTCGGACCTCGTCTGGGGTCAGACACGTGTGAAAGAAGCCCGGGGTGTCAATCACCTGCAGTCTCCGCCCCTCCACCACACCCTCCGCCCTCTGACATCGACCGGTGACGGACACGGGCGACACGTCCGTCCAGAAGGCGTCTCGACTCAGAATAGTGTTTCCAGCAGAACTCCTGCCTGAACCCGTCTGACCCAACAGAACCATCCTCACGTCAGCAGAACCGCCTGACACAGAGAACATGTTACTGAAGTTAGTTTCAGTGGAATAAACACATATTAAAATGTCACATCCGTGCTCTTGTATAAAGACATGAGTCTAATAAAAGAGTGCTGATGACAGAATATATCAGAATGAAATAACATCTGACATTCACACAGGACTGTAGACAGCCCATCTAGCACAATCTAAGCGTCTGCTTAAGATCTGAAAAACATCTTAGAAAGATCACTTTACATCTATTCCGCATTAACATCTTACAGACGAGTTCTAGATGTCTATGACGTATTACAGATGAGCAAACTGTCTTGCAGATGTAAATGCAGTCATCAAAGAGACGTCTGCCAGTGTGCTATCAGAGAGCAGCTAAAGGTATTCGATACTGTAAATAATAATAATGATTTTTGTGTGTATTATTTTTCTATTATTACATTAATGTTTTATTTTCACTCACCGGCAGCTGAAGGCTCTTCTGTCTCCGCCATGTTCTCACACACTGAGACTTAAAGAGACAAAACCTCTCAACATATCCGCGCTGACTGGATCTTCTGCGTGTTTTATCAGAGATCGTTTCACGCTTTTCTCATTGAGTCTCGGCATCACCGCATCTCTTGTTTTTGCTTTTATCCAAAGTGACTTACATTGCTTTATCCTATACATTTTACAAAGGTATTTGCAATCGAACCCACAACCTTGCGTTGCTCTTACCACTGAGCTACAGGAAAGCTGCATCACATCTGCATCAGACGCACTTACTGCAGCAGAAAACACAAAAAGCACAAAATCCGATCACTGCTGACGTCTCTGTGACATTAATCTTTACATTTTCATTCAAGGGTGACGTTGTGAAAACAAGCCACCAGATAAACCGGTTTTACATTTGAGTGGGCGCATGCAAATTATTCAACATACACGTTCAAATTCATTTATTACAAAATGTATTCAAAAATATTTTACTCATTTTTTTAAAATATTTTTTTTACTCTTAGCTCATAAAACAAACAGTTAAATCAAATTGTTGTCATCCTCATTTCTTATTGGTTGAGGCCTCTCGCTGTGATTGGCCCCACTGGTGTTCCCGCCGTGTGTGACGTAGCTGTGCTTGTCACTCATCCAGTCAGTCAGTGTGATGTCTGACACTGTATTTACATTTTATTAACTTGACTAAAAAACTTTAAAAGAAACACGTTAAAACGTTCTTTATAAATGCAGTTTATATACGTTTAGTGCTTTTGACGGTGTTGTTGATTTTAACGCGAGGTTCACGTGTTCAGTACTGAGGTAAATTCTTCACTGTATTAATCTTAGAATAAAATGTGGAAACGATGGAAAAGACAAAACTAACATTATCGTCATCCGCTGAAGTGTTTCAACATGTCGAGTTATGACGTTATCTGTGAGAGGATTCACGCCGGCCACGCTCCGCGATGGTGCGCACGTTGGGAGCGCGCCACCGCTTGTGTCGCGTGCGTCGTTGAGATGATAGACAGGCCGGATGTGTCGGTAAGAACCAGAAAATGTCGATGAATGAACTAAAGAATAATAAGACACGAGCACTAGCTCATCGTGACGGATGTTTCTGCAGGCTGTGCGCAAGCGCGCGGCGCTGGTGTGTGTAGCGCGAGCGGAGGCGGTTCGCGAGCTGCTGTACTGTGAGGAAACCCGAGGAGTAAACTTCACCTGCTCACTACTGCGTGAGAGACACACACAAACATACACAACAGAGTATAGACAACACGTTTATGTTTAGGGTAAAGTCAAGTTGTTCTAGTGTAAACGTCTCTGCTTTAATAAAGTCCCAGTGAATTATTCTTTCATGAAATATTGCAGCGTTTATAGTAAATAGCTAATCAATGTGGGTCATTTTCTTTTTAAAAGTCATGTAACCTTCAAAAGTCATGTAACCTCAAAATCTTCATTTAAAATCTGAAAATGCACTTCCGCCATGGAATGACTATGCATCTCAAATGACGTATATTAGACGGCTTGGGCTGAGCATCTGTTAACTCCTCCCCTTCAACTATCAGCGCTGTTTTATACATCCAATCAATTCCCGGTGAAAACGCAAGCCACGCCCTCTAGATTAAAACGGAAATAAAAAACGGGGACTTTAAAGTCTTTCAGATATCAAACAGATATTGTTACTGCTAACAAATACATCAAAGCAACATACCATAAGCACTAAAAATAAATGAAATCAATAAACAACTGAACATTGGCAGTGGACTTGTGTGTTGTAGGGATGTTGTCTTGTTGTGTGGAGTTAACTCTGTTGGATCAGGCAGTCGAGGGTGAGGAATCATTCACATTGTGTTAGTGTGTTACACCACAGAGTTATGAACAGTGTGTGCATCATGTGTGATGTGTGTTCGTGTTTCAGTACTGGTGCAGATGACTTTAGACAGACCACAGTTTCTAGACTTCATCCTGGATAACATACACTCACAGGTGCACACACACACACACACACACACAAGGATTGATTTGATGAACTTGTTTTGATAAAGTTGTTCCTTCTCTCCGTCTATCAGTTGAGTGGTGGCGGCCGTCTGAATGGTTTCATGTTTTTGGGGAAACTGATGGACTGTCATCCAGCTCTGAGTCAGACACTCATCTCCAGCCACTGTAATGATCTTCACAAGTCACTTATATACAACACAAACACAACTCTTATTTCAGATCATATGTAATGTCAGTCCATGTCGAGTTTTTCATTGAAGAATCCATTTGATTTAATGAAAATATGAGCTTCACGTTTCTGCTTTTATAAGCACAAGGGTGTTTTATTATGAGTGTTTACCCCTTTGTGACTTTAATGCGTTTATTTAAACACACACATATTTATCTGTTACTGTGACCCAGATTCATTTTGTGTGTTTGTATTTGTATTGATCTAACTTCACACTTCAGAATAGACATGAGGTGGATCTGATTTATATGCTTTTGTTGCACTACACAGCATACTGTTATACACACACTTACACAGCAGTTGTGTGTGTGTGTAGTGTGTGTGCTAGAGTGTGTGTGTGCAGGTCTACTGGTCTCTGATGAAGAAGTGAAAGTCGCTGTGTGTTACGTGTTGTTCAGAATCTGGAGCTCTATGTCTGCAGTTCACATGCTGCCCAACACACTCCGTCACAAAATGTGTGTGTTACTGCTACACACACTGTCAAACACACAAACAACTGCCCTCACCATCAACTGCCTGGGTAAGAAACATACACACACACAATCAGTGTTTGAGAACTGTAATAGTGTACTAAGTGTGTGTGCGTGTGTGTGTGTGTGTGTACGTATCAGGTGTGTTGAAGCAGATGTTGCAGTACTCTGATGTGGTTTGTGTGTTGATGAGTGTGGGTGAATGTGTTGAAGAAAACCTTCTGGACCAACAACCACTGCCTCTCATTATAAAAAAGGTCTTTTCACACACACACACACACACATTTCTTTTGGTGTCTTTGTGGGTTTTGTTATCGTGGACAGTGTGACGAGCACTGTGTCTGATCTCATGTGTGTGTGTTTATGTGTAGCTGTTGTTGAGCGCTCAGGACTCGGTACAGTTGGTGTCGATTCGCTGTGTGTGTGCGGTTCTTATTTACTCTCCAGCTCGCTTCAGCTCCTCCTTCATACAGGCAGATTTACCTGGTGAGATCAATCAGTCTGTCAATCATTTCTTTTGATTCACTTTGATCTGGATTGATATTCCTACTGAACACACACAACATCTGTTTACACCACACATCAGGTCAGTGTCACTTATGGTGCTTCTCTATCTCTCTCTCCATCTCTGTCTCTCTCTCCATCTCTCTCTCTCTCTCTCTCTCTCTCTCTCTCTCTCTCTCTCCATCTCTCTCTCTCTCTCTCCATCTCTCTCTCTCTCTCTCTCTCTCTCTCTCCATCTCTCTCTCTCTCCATCTCTCTCTCTCTCTCTCTCTCTCTCCATCTCTCTCTCTCTCTCTCTCTCTCTCTCTCTCTCTCCATCTCTCTCTCTCTCTCTCTCTCTCTCTCTCTCTCTCTCTCTCTCTCTCTCTCTCTCTCTCTCTCTCTCTCTCTCTCTCTCGTGTGTCAGAGTTTCTGTTTGAGTGTGTGTGTAGCAGCAGTGAGATGATGATGTGGTGGATCTTCAGATGTCTGTTGCTCATGTCTGAGGATCCTCTGTTCTTCTCACAGTGTCACTCTGTGTACGGTAAGAGTGTGTGTGTGTGTGTGTGTGTGTGTGTGAGAACACTACAAATTTATACTGGGATTGAGTTAGCAGTTGGGTTCTGAGGTCAGGAGAATTGTACAACACAGCATTTAATTCAATAAAGTTTCATCAGTGGACACTGCATAGAGAAAAACTAACACCATCTATCGTACGTTGTACTCTATATGGTCTTTAATGTTTCCCTTGTTTAATGATGACAGCTTCTTAGCAAAAATGAAAATTATGAAGAGCGCTTTATAAATCAAATTGAATGTAAATACACTCCCGGTTGCGTGTGTTAGGGATTGAGTCATTAGTGCGCAGTCTGAAAGAGATTTTGGGGAAAGCAAACACTGAGGTGCAGAAACAAGGACTCGAGCTCCTGACAGCCATACTGGACAGGTAAGACACAAACACACACACTGTTGAACAAGTTCAGATAGACTTCAGTGATTCTAGGAACTCTGTGTGTGTGTGTGTGTGTGTGTGTACAGGCAGCCTGCTGGTGTGTGTCTTTTCCCCACAGGATCAGAGTTTTCTGCTGTTGCTGATGTCATCATTAAGGGCGTGGCCTCCTCCTGTCTGCAGGTGTCTATACATGCCATGCGAGCCGCAGCTTTTCTCCTCAGGTATCAATTCAGTTTTATTTATAATGCGCTTTTCACAATTGTGATTGTTGCCAAGGAGCTGTAAATAATAATAAAAAATGTGTCAGTCAAATGTAGGGATGTGTGTTATTTCGGTGTTGTGTGTGCAGGCCTCATCATCAGTGCAGGCCGGTTCAGTGGTCAGAGGTCAGGAGAGTTGTGGAGTCAGTGTTGTGTAAATGTAGTGATCATCCGTCAGAGAGAGCTGAAGGGCTTTTACTGCACACGCTCGCATGCTTTGATGCAGCCTGCAGGTCAGACACCGACAACTCTCACACTGATGTCATCACATTTGATAGAAGTCTTTAATGTGTGCGTTTGTGTAGGTTGGCTGAAGTGTATGTGTGTGAGTGTAGTATGAATGACAGTGTGTGTTCAGCTTCACAACAGCAGGACACGCTGGAGACTCTGTGTGTGTATCTACTGCACTGCTGTGATTCAACCTTCATCCCTACTGTCACTGTGAGCATCACACATACACACACCTTATCGTCTTTAACACTGTGTGTGTTGTTAATTTAACAAACATACTGACATATTCTGTGTGTGTGTGTGTGTGTGTGTGTGTGTGTAGAGAGCGTGTGAGCGTCTCTCTTCTCCGCAGCTTCTGCAGCTCTTTCTGTCCATTCTGTGCCGTCAGTTTTCTTTGTGTCCCGATCACATGACGTCCTTCTCCAGGAAACTCGGTGAGATGACACACAGGTCAAAGGTCATGAGAGATGTGACCATCATCTAGACGTTGACACGGTCAAGTGTGTTGTGTGATGCAGGTTATTTATCTGTGATGTGGATCAGTGAATCATTGACCAATGAGAGCAAGAGCTTTAGGTCATGTGTTCAGAACTGGCCTTGTGTTTTAGTGTTTATCTAAAAACATCATATAAATAAATGATTTGTGATTTAAAGCGTCTGCCAAATGAATGAATAGAGGTAATGTGTTGTTTGTTTTGTCAGATGTCTCTTGGTGTGAGAGTGTGTGTGGTTTCTGAAAACAAACACACAAACATTGGACAAAGATTGACATAAATAAACTCTGTCTCTCTCTGTCAGTGTCCTCTGGTTTCATCAGACTGACTCTAGAGAACAAAGCTCAGCTGTGTTCAGAAAACAGGTAACAACACAAATGATATTGTTCTTATGTCAGGATAAATCTGACACTCCACACACACATCTGTAACACACACTTACCTGCTCATGTTGAAGTGTGTGTGTTCTTCAGAAAAGCTTCTCTGAATCTCATCTGCTGTGAGTTCCTGATCAAACTCTGCATGTGTGTGTTTGCACACTTACACAATGTCACCACTGAACTACAAGGTAATGTGTGTAATGCTTGCGAAGTGTGTTTGTGCAGGTCATGGAGTGGGTGTGTGTAATACATACATGTTGTATGTTCGTAGAGTTCGTGTAGTGTTTGTGTATAATATGATGTAACAAGATTCAATAAAAGGAAGGAAGGAGTCGGGAACCGGAAGACATTCTTAAACATTTAATAAAGTAATATAACAGCCGGCGGCCCCTCACGGACGACCGCCAGCGAACAAAACATAAACATAAATACAAATACAATCGTAACACAAGTTCGGGCCCGGTCCTCTCTCTTCGACGGTCCGGTCGCTCGTTCCTTTTATATGGTCCCAATGTCCTACGTGATTCGAGCCCGGTGTGCGCACAGCTGGCGCTCATCCACAATTACTCACCGGACTCGAACCACGGTCTTGCCCCGCCTACTCTACTACATATGAGTTGTATGTGTTTGTGCAGATCATGTGGAGTGTGTCCTGCAGGAGTGTTTGGCTTCTCTGTGTTGCTCAGTGTCTGATTGGTGTTGTGTGTTGTTGGATTCATCAGAGTCCATCAGAAACACACAATACTGCATCATCTACCTGCTGTACGCATCACTGCTGCATGGGCACAGGTGCGTTTATCTCTAAACATCCAATCACATGCCCTGAAAATGTGTGTGTTTGTGCTGGCTGTTGTGTGATGTGCGGTGTGTGTGTGTGTCTGCAGGCTGTTGTGTGACGCTGCAGTGTTCTCTAGTGTTAACTGTGTGTGTGTGTGTGTGTGTGTAGGCTTTTATGTGACGCTGCAGTGTTCTCCAGTGTGCTTCAGTTCATCAGTGTTCAGGATGTCAGTGATGTGTCTGTACCTTCACCTGTACAGTGTTGTGTAGTTTATCTTCTGTCCGTCACACATCACAGCTGCTCTCATGTGGACACGGTGAGAACTACACAAAATACTTCAAACTCTTTTCTAAACGAGTTAGGGTTGTAAACACACACACATCTCACTGCTCCTATGCATTATCACGGTAACCATCTAGAAGCGTGAAGAACACAACACAATCATGTTTTAAAGTCATCGGTCTGTCTGTCTCTCTGTCTGTCTGAAGTCTGATGTGAGGAGCATCAGTAAAGCTCTGTCCTGCTCTCCTCTTCTCTTCTCTTTCTCTTCTGTTCATCCCTCTATCCTGAGCTTCATCTTCTGTTACCCGGAGCTGTGGGAGCGATTGGGAGTGAGTGTTCTCAGCGAATGTCTCAGTGCTGGATCAGAAGCAGAGGATGAAGAGACGCGATCACATCTGCTGCAGCTGTTGTGTGATCATCCTGCCGCTCTGCTCTCGATGCTGGTGAACAAACAACACAAACACTTCACTGACTCATGCTCAGTGTGTTCAGGTGTATAATGTGTATGTGTTCAGGTGGTGTTGTGCGAGGCTGACGCCGCAGTGGCACACAGAGCTGAAGTTGTGTTGAGGTGTTTTGTGTGGTCATCAGACAGCAACAGTAGTTGTGATGTGTCTCATCAGATGAAATCTGCTCTGCTGAATCTCCTGCAGAAACTCACACACACAGGTCAACAAACTAACACAATGAACGCTTGTGTGTCCACCAGATCTATAACACACATGGCAGTTTTGTCTGTGATACACACACCTACACAAGCAGAAAACTATCACGTGAATTCTGTGTGTGCGTGTGTCAGATTTCAGAGTGTGTGTACTGCTAGATGTGCTTTCTGTGCTTCAGAGTAACACAACCGCACAAAGTGAAATGAATAACGCAGAGTTTAAACTGCTTTACCACGGTAAATACACACACACTTTTATTAACACGTGTGTAGCAATCATTCACCCATATATGTGTGTAATATATCAAGTATGTGTGTGTGTGTGTGTGTGTGTGTGTGTAGTCAGTAATCTGGTTGCGAAGGTGAACTCCAGTGATTCAGATCTGCTGTTGTCTGTGTTAAACTGCCTGTACTGTTTCCTGAGTGTGTGTCCATCACACTGCACTGACAGAGGTAACACAACAAACACAAACACACACACACACACACACACACACACACACACACTGATGGGCTGAAAAACATCACACTGCACTGACAGAGTAACACAACACACACACACACTGTTGGGCTAAATAATAGTATTGTGTGTGTGTGTGGGTCAGTGGTGTCTCTGCTGCTGGGTAACATCAGACTGATGGAGGTGTTGGAGAATGTTTTCTCTCGCTCTTCATCATCATCATCACTGCAGTGCTGTTCACTCCTTCTGCTTGCCACACTCATCTCCCTACAACACACACTCTCTGCACAGGTGAGACGCACACACACACACCACTACACTCAAAACATGTGTCTTCTCCACAACATCAGGCTTACTCGTTCACTTTTACCTGCTTTGTGTTGTGAACTATACTTCTCTAGGCTCCTTGTGCATTCAGAAGAACCGAAGAGATTTGTGCTATCACAATGTGTGTGTGTGTGTGTGTTGTAGGTTTACAGGAACATTACAGTAGATCTTCATAAGATAGTGAGACAACTCGCCTTCAGGAAGGGGCACACAGACACCCTGCTGTTGAGTAAGACACACACACACACACACTTGACTCTAAACTTGACAGTATCATTGTTTTTTATGGAATCACAGCTTTTAAAGGTCCAGTGTGTCATTTTTTGGAGAACCTATTATAGGGCTGGGCGATATACCGTGTGTATTTTTGTTATGAATTTTAAATATACTGCAATACAGGTGTATGTCGCTTAAACAACAGGCGGAACGTGGTGCAGCATGACACTGTTTCAGTGGGGTCCCTTTTCACTGTTGCACTGAGACCGGCCATTCACACAGAATGCGTCTTTCTATGCCGCGGCACTATTTTATTATAATTTTTCTATATAAATGCCCTTAACGGAGGCGTTAAGATGTTTGTGTGCGTCTTGCGCATGAGCTGTAACGTTACATATTTGATTCCTGACGCAATGGGAGTGCGCACCTCGCAGCTGAACAGCAGCACAAGTGGAACAATTGCAAGTTCACATTACGTTATATTAAATATACTCACAAACAAACATTTTCAAAAAACTATCGTGTTCCCCTCATAACCCTCAATTTAAGCATATAATATGATGTCTTTTTAGTACGAGCTGTTTTTCGCTATATACTGAGATGAAGAAAATAAGGGTCAGTAAGGAGGATTGACAGTGTGATGTAGGGCTGCAACAACGAATCAATTAAATAGTATAAAAATCGATTACTAAAAGAGGTGGCAAAGAATTTAATTATCGATTCGTTGTGTCGCGCGACGCGGAGATGTTTGATTAAAAAAAATATATATATATTTGAGCGCGGAGCGCAGTGAACACACTCGGTCTCTCTCGCGCACTGATGTTAGCAGAGTTCGGCGCCTCATACACAGGGCGGAGCAAAAATAAAATAAAACGAGGAAAGATACATGACGGAGGCAGAGAAATCCACGCAACCAAAGTCATCCAATGTGTGGGAGCATTTCACACTAAATAAACAGAAAAAGTGTGTTAACTGCTAAATATGCAAAAGCGACATGGCGGGAGCAACACGGCAATGATCCAGCACCTGAAACGCAAACATGTTGGACTCTTTGATGAGGAGGAAGGGAGTTCAACAGCAGGTTAAGTCATTACAGAATCGTACTTTTGTTCCGTTTTGAAGTGAGGAGCGTAATGTCTCTGGTGCGGATGTTTACTCGTTATCCAGCTTGACAAGCATGACAAGTTAGCGTTAGCTGGTTAATAACAGAAGTAAAGCAGGGGGGGTATAGTTACTTTGCTCTTTGCATTGCAAGACTAAAGAAACTTTTTTATTCAAAAAAAGCATTTCTTAATTAGTTATTTTGTCTCGTTTCCAGTCCAAATATCTAAACAATCTTAAATCAAGATTACTTGACAAGAAAAAGGGCATGAGAAAATTAGGTGATGCTTAAAACTTCGGTTTGAGATTATATCTCATTAAGATTATTTTTCGTACCCCATTGGCAGATAATTTTGCTTGTTTGAAGCAAACAATCACTTAATTTTGAGGTGTTTTTTCAGAAAACAAGACATAATTTCTTATGTTATTTCATGTGTCTAGTAAATGTATCTTGATTTAAGATTTTTTTTGATATTTGGTCTGACAACAGGACAAAACTACTAAATTATAAAAGCAATTTTTGCAGTGTATATTCTGTGCTTTGTCCCATATAGGTTATTATTGACAAATATATGTGTGTGTGTTGCACTTTTTAATTTAATTTTAAAGTTATTTTATAGCACTTGGTCATCTTAAGCTTTGTTTAAATGTGGTGTATAAATGAACCTTGCACTTACTACAATGATGGTAATAATTGAATGAATAAGCTTCAAGTGAACTTGAGAGAGAGCGAGAGTGTGTGTGTGTAAGTGTGAGAGTTTGTGTATCTGCTAGTGTGTGATTCTGCAGTGTAGTTTAGAGATCAAGTTCTGACATTCAAACAAATCCTGCTAAATTTTCTGATTTGTATTGTTCTTTATTTTTTTTATAAATTATTAATTGTTCTGGCTGCTCAGGTGGCAGTTTATTTACAAAAAAAAATGTGCAAACATGTGTTTGTTTTTTGTGTTAGTCAACACTATTATTTTATTTTATTATAACAGCTCAGGGATGATCAAGGAGCAACATGTTCGTGCACTTTCTGAAGATTTTAGTTCCGTTTTTTAATAAAGGTTTTCTCGTTTTTGGTTTTTATCCGATTCATCGATTAATCGAAAAAAATAATCAATAGATTAATCGATTTTTAAAATAATCGTTAGTTGCAGCCCTAGTGTGATGCAATTGTTTTCCTCTCACATACAGTATCTAATTTAAGCCTTTGTTTTATGATTAAAAAATATGATTTCAGGAAATCATAAAGCGACTGTGACTATGTAAAACACAACAGACATCACATGCATGTTTAATGGTACAATTGTTACTATTCTGCTCTTCTGAAATAAAGCTCTTAAAGTTACCTTCACATGCTATTCAGTTTAGGGCTGGAACAAACGATTATTTTGATAGTCGATTAATCTACCGATTAATCGACCAATCATCTAATATTTCAATGACTAATCGGTACATTTTTAATGATTATTCAACTTTTGCAACTAGTTAAAACATTGAGTTATACATGATTTACGTAATGAATAAAATCCATTCAGCTTTTGAAAGCTGAAATTTCAGCTTGAACCAACTGGTTACTCTCTTTAAGTTAGCTGATTCTGTCCAACTAGAATCACACAAAATACCCTTTTAAAAATAATAATTTTACACTACAAATGAAATGACAAGAAGAGAAATTCAGATATAATATAATTCTTCCTAATATCTCCTTTTGTAAGTTGTCATTAATATGGAACAAACTAAGGCAAGAAATAAGACATTTATCACTTAATGTCCCTCTCTTATAATCATTTTCCTCTCATGTAATACCTAATAGTGTTCAAAACAGGCTTGACTCCTACCGATCAAAGCTTTGTACTTTGCAAAATAATAATAACATTACTGTAATTATATGATTATTGCTGTTATTATCATTACTATTATTATTGCATTCTCTCATAAAAAGATTTAACGCTAAGTTAGTTAGTTAGCTCTAGATGGAGAACAGTCACCTCTCTCCTGCTCCGGGATGTTGACTAATCGTTTCTGCCCTAATTCAGTTGTTAAAGAAGTCTAAACTTTGCAGTTATTATAGGGGAAACTGTCACCATGACAGTATAAAAGGACATTTAAAGTCAATCAACAGCACTATTTCCTCTCTCAATCAGTAGAAAATGTGGTAAAAATGGTATAAATACACTTTTATGTTAATTTTTGGTCATACCACCCAGCCCGAATCTATTGACAGAAATGCAATATAATATCCTTTCCTGTAGCTCAGTGGTAAGAGCATTGTGTTAACAATGCAAGGTTGTGGGTTCGATCCCAGGGGATTGCAATAACCTATGTAAAATGTATAGGATAAAGCAATGTAAGTCACTTTGGATAAAAGCGTCTGCCAAATGCCTAAATGTAAATGTATATATCCATTCAGAGGTGTAAATGTATTGTGTGTAATTAAATATATATTCTTGTTGTTCATTTTTTCCCTCTCTTACTCCAGCTTTAATCCTCCAGTATTTTAGCCTGTTGACAAAATGTTACATGCTCTTCAACTTGTAAATAAGTTTGGATAAAAGCCTTATGAATAGAAGTGAATGTATAAAGAGCTTTCATAATGAAGTGTAATGTCTTTATGATGTTAGAATGAGCTGTCTCTGTTTACATGTTACTCACGTGTTGTTTCTGCAGAGGCCCTAAACAGACAAACCGCTCATAGCATGTTTCATAAACGCATTTCTCAGCTGTTGTGAAGGGGGAAGAATGAATGAATTCACTTCCCCTCAGACTAGTCTGATGCTATGTGTCACATAAATGTGCTTGAACAGAATGTGTTTGTGTGTGTGTGTGTGTGTAGTGTGTAGTATGAGGTTGTTGCAGGTGTGGTTGGATGTAGACGTGTGTTCTCTGGTGTGTGTGTGTCAGAGCGCAGCACCCGTGCGGTCAGTAGATGACGCTCTCTATCCGCTCTGTTACAGCGGAGCACAGATGCTCATGACAGCTCTGTGTGGACTCATGCTGCAGGTACACAAACACATGTGTCATCATACAGTCAACATGCTGTGACTCAGATCTGCAGTGTGTAAACATTAATCACACACACGTGTGCCCTGAGAACTGCTCTGATTATGTGTTTACAGGGCTTTAGTGAATTCAACATGATTAAACACACTTTACTGTGTGTGTGTGTGTGTGTGTGTGTGTGTGTTCAGAAGCAGGATGTGATGATGAGCAGCACTGTCAACTGTTTGAGATCTTTGATTGGATTTCTGCTCAGAAGAGACACTGTCATAGGTACACACGGCTGTGTCATGTAAACACACACACACAATGATGAAAGATGAGTAATGTGTCTATGCTGTGTGTGTTTGTGTGTTAGCCCAACACATGGTTTGTCAGCCATGGACTCGTTTTCTGCTTTTCTCTTTACTGTCCTGTGGAGGAAACATCACACTTCACCCTGCTGTACTGACCCTCATCAAACTGGTAACACACACACACAACCCACTGTACTGACCCTCATCACACTGGTAACACACACACACACCCCTCTGTACTGACCCTCATCACACTGGTAACACACACACACACCCCTCTGTACTGACCCTTATCACACTGGTAACACACACACACACCCCTCTGTAATGACCCTCATCACACTGGTAACACACACACACACTCCGCTGTACTGACCCTTATCACACTGGTAACACACACACACACCCCTCTGTAATGACCCTCATCACACTGGTAACACACACACACACTCCGCTGTACTGACCCTTATCACACTGGTAACACACACACACACCCCTCTGTACTGACCCTCATCAAACTGGTAACACACACACACAACCCACTGTACTGACCCTCATCACACTGGTAACACACACACACACCCCTCTGTACTGACCCTCATCACACTGGTAACACACACACACACCCCTCTGTACTGACCCTTATCACACTGGTAACACACACACACACCCCTCTGTAATGACCCTCATCACACTGGTAACACACACACACACTCCGCTGTACTGACCCTCATCAAACTGGTAACACACACACACAACCCACTGTACTGACCCTCATCACACTGGTAACACACACACACACCCCTCTGTACTGACCCTTATCACACTGGTAACACACACACACACTCCGCTGTACTGACCCTCATCAAACTGGTAACACACACACACAACCCACTGTACTGACCCTCATCACACTGGTAACACACACACACACCCCTCTGTACTGACCCTCATCACACTGGTAACACACACACACACCCCTCTGTACTGACCCTCATCACACTGGTAACACACACACACACCCCTCTGTACTGACCCTCATCACACTGGTAACACACACACACACCCCTCTGTAATGACCCTCATCACACTGGTAACACACACACACAACCCACTGTACTGACCCTTATCACACTGGTAACACACACACACACCCCTCTGTAATGACCCTCATCACACTGGTAACACACACACACACTCCGCTGTACTGACCCTTATCACACTGGTAACACACACACACAACCCACTGTACTGACCCTTATCACACTGGTAACACACACACACACCCCTCTGTAATGACCCTTATCACACTGGTAACACACACACACAACCCACTGTACTGACCCTCATCACACTGGTAACACACACACACACCCCTCTGTACTGACCCTTATCACACTGGTAACACACACACACACTCCGCTGTACTGACCCTTATCACACTGGTAACACACACACACAACCCACTGTACTGACCCTCATCACACTGGTAACACACACACACACCCCTCTGTACTGACCCTCATCACACTGGTAACACACACACACACTCCGCTGTACTGACCCTTATCACACTGGTAACACACACACACACTCCGCTGTACTGACCCTTATCACACTGGTAACACACACACACAACCCACTGTACTGACCCTTATCACACTGGTAACACACACACACACCCCTCTGTAATGACCCTTATCACACTGGTAACACACACACACAACCCACTGTACTGACCCTCATCACACTGGTAACACACACACACACCCCGCAAATACTGTCCCCATAGCGTAGGGTTTACCAGGTACAGACACACACACATGTACTGACCGTCATCAGACAGGTAACACACATGTGTTGTACTGGTCTACTTTAGAAGCATAACCATGTGTGTGTGTCCACAGCTGGTGTGTGTTGGTGGAGGCGTCTCAGAGTGGAAGACAGAAGTTCAGTCAGTGTGTGAGGAGGTGGAGACACAAGGAGTGACACAAATCAATGACAACAGCTTAAACACACTGAGACTGCTGCTTACACAAGTACACAAACACACACATTGAGACTGCTGCTTACACAAGTACACAAACACACACATTGAGACTGCTGCTTACACAAGTACACAAACACACACATTGAGACAGCTGCTTACACAAGTACACAAACACACACATTGAGACTGCTGCTTACACAAGTACACAAACACACACATTGAGACTGCTGCTTACACAAGTACACAAACACACACACTGAGACTGCTGCTTACACAAGTACACAAACACACACATTGAGACTGCTGCTTACACAAGTACACAAACACACACATTGAGACTGCTGCTTACACAAGTACACTAACACACACATTGAGACTGCTGCTTACACAAGTACACAAACACACACATTGATACTGCCGCTTACACAAGTACACTAACACACACATTGAGACTGCCGCTTACACAAGTACACAAACACACACATTGAGACTGCCGCTTACACAAGTACACTAACACACACATTGAGACTGCTGCTTACACAAGTACACAAACACACACACTGAGACTGCTGCCTACACAAGTACACAAACACACACATTGAGACTGCTGCTTACACAAGTACACAAACACACACATTGATACTGCTGCTTACACAAGTACACTAACACACACATTGATACTGCCGCTTACACAAGTACACTAACACACACATTGAGACTGCTGCTTACACAAGTACACAAACACACACATTGAGACTGCTGCTTACACAAGTACACAAACACACACACTGAGACTGCTGCCTACACAAGTACACAAACACACACATTGAGACTGCTGCTTACACAAGTACACAAACACACACATTGATACTGCTGCTTACACAAGTACACTAACACACACATTGATACTGCCGCTTACACAAGTACACTAACACACACATTGAGACTGCTGCTTACACAAGTACACAAACACACACATTGAGACTGCTGCTTACACAAGTACACAAACACACACATTGAGACTGCTGCTTACACAAGTACACAAACACACACATTGATACTGCCGCTTACACAAGTACACAAACACACACATTGAGACAGCTGCTTACACAAGTACACAAACACACACATTGATACTGCCGCTTACACAAGTACACAAACACACACATTGATACTGCTGCTTACACAAGTACACTAACACACACATTGATACTGCCGCTTACACAAGTACACTAACACACACATTGAGACTGCTGCTTACACAAGTACACAAACACACACATTGAGACTGCTGCTTACACAAGTACACAAACACACACATTGAGACTGCTGCTTACACAAGTACACAAACACACACATTGATACTGCCGCTTACACAAGTACACAAACACACACATTGAGACAGCTGCTTACACAAGTACACAAACACACACATTGAGACTGCTGCTTACACAAGTACACAAACACACACATTGAGACTGCTGCTTACACAAGTACACAAACACACACATTGAGACTGCTGCTTACACAAGTACACAAACACACACATTGATACTGCCGCTTACACAAGTACACAAACACACACATTGAGACAGCTGCTTACACAAGTACACAAACACACACATTGATACTGCCGCTTACACAAGTACACAAACACACACATTGAGACAGCTGCTTACACAAGTACACAAACACACACATTGAGACTGCTGCTTACACAAGTACACAAACACACACATTGATACTGCCGCTTACACAAGTACACAAACACACACATTGAGACAGCTGCTTACACAAGTACACAAACACACACATTGAGACTGCTGCTTACACAAGTACACAAACACACACATTGAGACAGCTGCTTACACAAGTACACAAACACACACATTGAGACTGCTGCTTACACAAGTACACTAACACACACATTGATACTGCTGCTTACACAAGTACACAAACACACACATTGAGACTGCTGCTTACACAAGTACACTAACACACACATTGATACTGCTGCTTACACAAGTACACAAACACACACATTGATACTGCTGCTTACACAAGTACACAAACACACACATTGATACTGCTGCTTACACAAGTACACAAACACACACATTGAGACAGCTGCTTACACAAGTACACAAACACACACATTGAGACTGCTGCTTACACAAGTACACTAACACACACATTGATACTGCTGCTTACACAAGTACACAAACACACACATTGATACTGCTGCTTACACAAGTACACAAACACACACATTGATACTGCTGCTTACACAAGTACACTAACACACACATTGAGACTGCTGCTTACACAAGTACACAAACACACACACTGAGACTGCTGCCTACACAAGTACACAAACACACACATTGAGACTGCTGCTTACACAAGTACACAAACACACACATTGAGACTGCCGCTTACACAAGTACACTAACACACACATTGAGACTGCTGCTTACACAAGTACACAAACACACACATTGATACTGCCGCTTACACAAGTACACTAACACACACATTGAGACTGCTGCTTACACAAGTACACAAACACACACATTGAGACTGCCGCTTACACAAGTACACTAACACACACATTGAGACTGCTGCTTACACAAGTACACAAACACACACACTGAGACTGCTGCCTACACAAGTACACAAACACACACATTGAGACTGCTGCTTACACAAGTACACAAACACACACATTGATACTGCTGCTTACACAAGTACACTAACACACACATTGATACTGCTGCTTACACAAGTACACTAACACACACATTGAGACAGCTGCTTACACAAGTACACAAACACACACATTGAGACACCTGCTTACACAAGTACACAAACACACACATTGAGACAGCTGCTTACACAAGTACACAAACACACACATTGAGACAGCTGCTTACACAAGTACACAAACACACACATTGAGACAGCTGCTTACACAAGTACACAAACACACACATTGAGACAGCTGCTTACACAAGTACACAAACACACACATTGAGACTGCTGCTTACACAAGTACACACTCTCAAACAGCCCTTTAAAGGGTTAAGTAAGCATCAGTCAAAATGGCCTCCTTCTACTCACTCCGCTGGTCTAAACTCACACAGGTCCTCACAGAGATATTCAAGTACACACAGTTTTGACTGAAAAGACAAAAGTGACATCACAATCATGTGAAATGTAATGTTAACCGTGTGTGTGTTTGCAGTGTTGTGCTCTTGCTCCTCCTGATGATCTGAAGATGAGGATGGAGAATTTACTGGAGTCACTTCAACATCAGCAGCCCTGTGACAGCTCACCACCTCAACACATGCTGTATCCTCACAACAAACACAACAGTCTGTGTACACTGCTCATTGTGTGATTCCTTAACACTGTGTGTATCAGTTGTGTTGATGGAGTTTGTGTTCTTCTGTCTGATTTCACAGTCAACACTCAACAAACTGCCTCCTCAAGTGTTCTCTAAGTGCTTACACTGGTGTTATTAACTTATGATGTAACTTTTCGAATATGACTCATGTATTCATGTTTTGATCTTATATATGAGTATATATTTAATAGTAATGGCACATGTTCGTTGTGTTTATGTAGTTTTCTTTTGTCAAATTTGTCAAATGAAATGTGGCAAAACGATGGATCGTCATGACGCGACAGTGACGTCAGCGCGCACGCGTGCGTCGCTGAAATCGCTCCGTGCGGAAACCGGCGGTGTGGAGGACACACGCGTCACGTAAGCGGTTCTCTGTCAGACTGATGACGTTTCGAGTCTACACGCGTGTTTTATTCACTCGGACAGATGAGTTTAACCGATGATCGCTCGTGTCGCGTGTCAGGTGAGTTGATCCGGAGTCACACCGCATCACAGCTGTAACATCTGCATGTTTAATGACGTGCGCGTCTCGCGCTTCGTGTAGTTAGTGTGCAGTGTGTCATCAATCTAGTGTTGAGCTGCACATCTGACTTCATTCAGCGGCTCATTTCATTGTGTTTAACGCTACAGTGACAACACAACTGAGTTGAGTGTATTTGATATTTTGTGAAGCACTCGACTGTCATTTCATGATACTCGTGAATGTCTTAATTCATCGATTTCTCTCCGTGATGCACGTGAAAACAAACCAGTTGAGCGGCTCTTAAAGGGACAGTACACGCTTTACATGCGCTGTGAAGACTGTGTGAATTCTGATGATTCTCTGTACAAATACACAACTAGATTAACATTCTGAGGATCACAACATACACGTCACATGACATCAATCTTTCTGTGTCTCTGAGCACACATGTGTGGAATCTAAATCTTCACTGTATCATCTGTGTTGTTTGTTTAGCACAGCTTCTGTTAAGGTAAATAAAAATGCACATTCAGTTGTTTCTTTATTCTTTCACGTTTGTCATATAAATCGAATTGATGTTTATCTGCAATCCCATAATAGTCGTCTCAGGAGTCATCAGTGGAGTGTGTTTGATCCTCCAGGAGTGTGTGCGGTACATCAGTGTACTTATGCATTGCTCTGACTAGTAACACAACTGGTGTTGACATGAGCTGTGTTCTGGTGTGAAGTATCTGCTGAGATGATGATGTCATCAGTTTGGAGAAACCAGAAGAACACTGAAACCCTCCGCTCTGTTCATATCATCCAGCTGTTGTGTGTGTGTTGTGTTACAGTGATCATGTTGAGCGTTTGGACCCTGATGATGATGATGCTGGTGACCCCGACGGCCCTCGCCTCAAACTCTGACACGCATCACAGACACAAACATGACTCAAACCTGGAGATCTGTATCCTTACACAAACACAGATCAGATGTGTGTGTGTGTGTGTGTTGTGTTGTCCTGAACGTGGTCTTCAGATAAGCGTTTGTTTGAGACGAAGAGGAAAGATCAACTGAACGCTCTGAAGAATCTGGTGGAGCTGAACGACATCAACCAGCAGTACAAGATCATCGACATCATGCTGAAGGGACTCTTCAAGGTCTTCATCACACACACACACGTTCATTATGACGGACAGCTGAAACACTCCCATCATCATCTGTGTGTGTTTGTGTAGGTGCTGGAGGACTCTCGAGCTGTTCTCGTAGCTGCTCATCTACAGCCGGACGATCCGTTCCCACAGGACCACAAAATCAAAGAAGGTGAGAGGACACAACACACACACACACACACTTGATCTGAGTTTACAGGAGAGGATTTTGTTTGTCAATATTGTCAAAACATTGAAGATAAAGTAATGACATGAAATACACAATATTACAATAACAACAAACAGTTATGTGCTGTTAAGATAATTAGTGCTTAAAATAATTATATAAATATAAAAGAATTGTCTCTGTGTGTGCAGCGTACTCTCATGTGGTGGAGAACACTGCGTTCTTCGGTGACGTGGCTCTGAGGTTTCCTCGTATCGTTCATCATTATTTTGATGGTAATGCTGAATGGAGCGGTCTGCTGCGCTGGGGTCTGTCCTTCTGTAACCAGACGGGGATTTTTACTGGAGGAGCACACCAACACGTCCTCACGCTGGTGAGACTGAGGCATTGTGGGTAACACCTGGATGCATTATTAATGAACATACTGACGTGTGCGTGTCTGTTCAGATGTCACAGGAGCTGGGAATCACAGAGAAATCTCCAGACTTCATCAATCCGTACCGCACAGAGAGAGACGACGTATGTACACACACACACACACACACACACACACACACACACACTGATGGCCACGTGCATCACCAAAACATAGCACATGAGTTGAAAAATAACAGTAATATCTGATGGTATACCTTTAGACGTTTCATCTGAACAACATACACAAACATTACTGCACATGCACACTTTTGTGAGGCCAACAAACAATATAGCAGTTGTAGATTATTTGTGATAACAAGCAAGAACCAAGAGGAAGATTACTGGGCTAAACTGCTCTCATTAATATTTCAAATAAAACTATGAGCTCAACCACTAGATGTCAGTGTGCCACACGCTTTCTTTATATGCCACCAAACTACTGGACCCATTTAACAAATTGTTTATTTGATCAAATAATTTGAGAATAAAATAATATGAATGAATATTAACCTAAAATAAATATAATATAATTAGTTCTATTATTAGACACTAGTCAAACACAAACTGGAAGTTAAGTGGAGGTCAGGTGTGCTTATCTGATGAAAAATCTATGTGAATGAACTCTGAAATCTGCACTCTTTAAAAAAACAAAAAAACAATCTCATAATACTTTCATTTACATTCAGTCATTCAGCAGATATTTATCCTACAAATGAGTTTTCTTTACCTGATCATCTTCACATCACGCCACTTTCATTCTCAATTCATATTCATGTAGTTTTAATAGCTGAGATGATGTGAGTAGAACAGAGATGTAATGTTCTTTCTGTGATAAACGTGTGTGTGTGTCAGATGCTACACACGGCTGAGGCGTTCCAGAAGATTCTCCGTGAGGAGGACAAGAGGAGGAGGAAGGAGGAGAAGAGGAAGGAGATCAGGAAAGGACCTCGGATCTCTCGCTCAGAGTTATAGAGCCGAACATGTGATGTGATGTGGGTTTGAGCAGAAGAACACGACACACATCCAGTGTTCTCTCTCACACACACACACACACACACACACACACACACACAAATACACACACTTATCAAAGTTTACAGCTGCTCACAGTGACTTTCTGTGTGAATGTGTGTGTGTGTTTACTGCTGTAGAGTTTGAGATCTAAATCTGACTGCACTGCCTTTACACAGGGTCAGTGGGCAGGGTCTGGTGAGTGGGTGGGGTTGACGGATGGGCAGGGTCTGATGGTTGGGTGGGGTTGACGGGTGGGCAGGGTCTGAAGGGTGGGTGAGGTTGACGGGTGGGCAGGGTCTGATGGGTGGGTGAGGTTGACGAGTGGGAAGGGTCTGAAGGGTGGGTGAGGTTGACGGGTGGGCAGGGTCTGATGGGTGGGTGAGGTTGACGGGTGGGCAGGGTCTGATGGGTGGGTGAGGTTGACGAGTGGGCAGGGTCTGAAGGGTGGGTGAGGTTGACGGGTGGGCAGGGTCTGATGGGTGGGTGAGGTTGACGAGTGGGAAGGGTCTGAAGGGTGGGTGAGGTTGACGGGTGGGCAGGGTCTGATGGGTGGGTGAGGTTGACGAGTGGGAAGGGTCTGAAGGGTGGGTGAGGTTGACGGGTGGGCAGGGTCTGAAGGGTGGGTGAGGTTGACGAGTGGGCAGGGTCTGAAGGGTGGGTGAGGTTGACGGGTGGGCAGGGTCTGATGGGTGGGTGAGGTTGACGAGTGGGAAGGGTCTGAAGGGTGGGTGAGGTTGACGGGTGGGCAGGGTCTGATGGGTGGGTGAGGTTGACGAGTGGGAAGGGTCTGAAGGGTGGGTGAGGTTGACGGGTGGGCAGGGTCTGAAGGGTGGGTGAGGTTGACGGGTGGGCAGGGTCTGAAGGGTGGGTGAGGTTGACGAGTGGGCAGGGTCTGAAGGGTGGGTGAGGTTGACGAGTGGGCAGGGTCTGAAGGGTGGGTGAGGTTGACGAGTGGGCAGGGTCTGAAGGGTGGGTGAGGTTGACGGGTGGGCAGGGTCTGATGGGTGGGTGAGGTTGACGAGTGGGAAGGGTCTGAAGGGTGGGTGAGGTTGACGGGTGGGCAGGGTCTGAAGGGTGGGTGAGGTTGACGGGTGGGCAGGGTCTGATGGGTGGGTGAGGTTGACGAGTGGGCAGGGTCTGAAGGGTGGGTGAGGTTGACGGGTGGGCAGGGTCTGATGGGTGGGTGAGGTTGACGAGTGGGAAGGGTCTGAAGGGTGGGTGAGGTTGACGGGTGGGCAGGGTCTGATGGGTGGGTGAGGTTGACGAGTGGGAAGGGTCTGATGGGTGGGTGAGGTTGACGGGTGGGCAGGGTCTGATGGGTTGCCGGGGTCAGGGTAGGGGCTCTGTTAAACGGATTAATGATATTTTGAAAAGAGAAAACTAGAAACAGAAATAAGTTACAAATGTACTCTAATAGAAAGACTTTACATTTACAAATGAATGAAAGTGGAGTTTGTGTGTTTTGTAGTGTGATAAGAGAATGGTTAATGTGTCTTCTGCTTTCATACAGTCTTTTATTTGTTAAAAGTGTTGGTGTGTATATGAGGGAAGACAAGATGTGCGGATGGATTCACTTCACCTTCTGTTCGAATAAACTCCACGTGAGAATCCAGCAGCTGCTGATCTGAGCTCATCTGTCTCTTCTTTAATAGATCTTCATCAAATGAACATTCATAGAAATATCAGATTTGGGATTAAATTCTTGGGTTTGTGCATTGTGTGCTCTATGCAAAAATGAAAGAATGTGCTCAACAGATCGCCTTGTTGAAAGTTCGCTGTATGTACATTTGTAAAAGACGTGATAATATTCACTTTCCTTGAGCAGATTGCTTTTTAAGCAAATTTAATTTTACTATCGTTTCTCAAAGTGCGTATGTGTGATTAATAGAACGAACGAACGCTTGTGATGTGAAATCACAAATGATCGTTAAATTGCACGCCCCATGGGCACGGTATCTTTTGTGAACGGCAGCCAAATCGGCTTAAAGGCGGTGTCATATCAAAATCTCCCTCCCCTGTTTTCTCCTACGAAGGTTAGGACTAGGTGTGGGGCGGGCTTTAGAGATAGGGACCAATCACAAAGCAACGTCCTAAGTGAATGAACCAATCAGAAGTAGGGGAGTCAAAATCTTAAAATCTCAACAGGAGTCGAAATTCGGTACAACTGCAGCTGCCGCGCGGAAGTTCCACCGCATACCGAGTAAGTGGCCCATAAGAGAACTAAGCGGTTGCTTGGGGCCTCGCAATCACTAGGGGGCCCCCAGGAGCACATGAAATTAATTTTTTTTTTTGATATATTCACAACCCACATCAATTTTCTCACACAGGGCCAAACCCACTATTGATCCTACTGACAAAACGCAACATTTAAATATGTGGCATTTACTTTTATGCATTTGGCAGACGCTTTTATCCAAAGTGACTAACATTATATTATCCTATACATTGATACTTAGGTATGTGCAACCCTCTGGGATCGAAACCACAGCCTTGCTCTTACCACTGAGCTACAGGAAAGCCCTCGAAAACGATTCGAAAGAATGCTGTGCAACAATCTAAACATTCAATATTTGACAACAGTTTAGTGTTTAAATAAAAATGTTGAACAACCGACATTATTCCCTGACAAAATGCTGATTTAGTGGAAAAATATGTAATTTATAATTATCTGTCAATTCAGCATTTTATTTGGGATATGGTTAAAGGTAATTGTGTGATTGTAAATTGATTTATTGGTCATCGAGTAAATACACTAAAATAAAACAAAGATTCAAATAGACCCCAAATAAAATTCTTTCACGAACAAACACTCCTCTGATTCCGACATGAACATCGGTCTACTTCGGACCCCCCAGCTATAATATACAAACATTAAACCCCTAACATACCTCATCCCATTCACCACAATAAACAGATGTGTTACCTTTCCAATATTCCTACTCAAATGTGGCCCAGGACACGTCCACTATGCTGTATTCCCCTAATGTTTCCTTCAACACAACATCTACATACAAGCCTGTGTGTCACAGTATATTCCTGCCGGCCAGAAACAGACACCCCTCTCAACTCTTTCCTACTGGGTGCCTTTACCCTCTAACCGCACCCCTTCTCTTGGGTAACTCCCTCGGTCTTACCCACTAAATCTCACCCACTCGAATTGCGTTGGGGACACGACGATGAAAGTCCTCTACATAATTCGTCCCCCTAGCTGATCGTGGCAACTGTTAGGCATTTGAATGTTTACCAGCTGAACTTCTTGCAGATGTGAGGTAGTAATTGGTGAAACCAAGGAAGGAGCGTTTTTTACCCTACAGAGTTTCTTGCAACTGGGCCTAGGAGTTTTCCATACCCATACCCCTGCAACCTCGGGGTCTGTCACCACCCCCTTAGTTGAGATGACAGGGCAAGTCACTCCTCTCTCCATTAAGCTACATTGGCTCCCTATAGTTGCTCGCATCAAATTCAAGACTCTGCTCCTGGCCTACAAGACCACCACTGGTTCAGCACCACCTTATCTTCATTCACTATTGCAGACTTATGTACCCGCCAGATCCCTACGCTCTGCAAACAAACAGCGTCTTGTGGTGTCATCCCAAAAAGGTAAAAAACCTCTCATGGACCTTCTCTGGAATGATCTGCCCGCTGCTACAAAATCTGCAGATTCTGTAGCCATCTTTAAGAAACCTCTGAAGACACATCTCTTCGTCAACACCTCACCTATCAGTTCTGACATCTATCTCTTTTCTACTCTTTCAAAAAAAAAAAACCAATTTATCTCTGTATACTGTGGTGGGCTACATGAGACTAGTCTTATTGCACTTGTGCTTTTGTTGTCCTGATTGCTTCCATTGTTTACTCCATCTGGAAGTTGCTTTGGATATAAGCATCTGCTAAATGACAAAATGTATTAGATCGTCCAGGTAGAAAAACACAGATTGTTACCGACAGTCTCCAAACACACCTTCCATAAGTACCCAGCGCATCACATAGCCCAAATGAAATTCAATTAAATTCAAAAATCACTTTTAGCCCGGTCTTTCTCAACCACCTTCACCTGACTATAACCACTGGCTAAATCCAGCGTGGAGAACCATTTTCCTCCTCAATCCGGGGCGATGTAAAAGTATCTTTCTTTGTCTTTGCATTCGACTGTCTATAGTCCACACACATTATCAGACCTCCATCCTCCTTTTGCACTAACACAATTGGAGATGGATAGATGCTACTACCCTCCATGATGACTTACTATCCAGCAGCTACTTCAGTGGTTCTCAACTCTGGCCCGCGAGATCCATTTTTCTGCCGAGTTTAGCCCGAACTCTGATATAAAACACCTGAACAAGATAATCAGCATCTTTAGGAATAGACGCATTCAATTTAATGCGGCGCTGCGCAAATCTGTCAGCGTATGACATTTAAGTACCGCGAGAGTAATTCAACTGCAGATTGTTCTGTACGGATTTGAATCGCTCTCGCAGTACTTTAATGCGATATGACAAACAATCTGTGTAGCCCAACATTAAATTGAACTCGTCTGTTCCTGAAGTCACTGATTAGCCTCAACAGGTGTTTTATCAGAGTTGGGGCTAAACTCTGCAGGAAAATGGATCTCGCGGGCCTGAGTTGAGAACCACTGATCTACTTAATATGAGCTCTCACCACCTTTACTGTGAGGGGTGAATCCGGCGATAGGGCTGGCGACCAGAGTCTCATCTAAAAGAGGTCTTTAAGTTTTCCGGTGTTGTGCCGAAAAATGACTCCTGCTAAATTATGACTCCCCCATTCCCCACTAACATTAGGTGTTTGGATTAGGTGTGGGGGAGGGGTTAGGATTAGCTAATCCCCCATCAAAATCAATGAGGGTAGTCTTAATCTGGTGGGGAGTCCAAATTCAGCACAACACCGGCACCGTGACGGATCTACTACGGCTTGCGGCGTTTAACTGCAAAAAAAAAGATTTTCATAAAGAAAATATTACATTTAAAAAGCTTATTGATATCAGTTCGCGTTCACAAATTCGCCTGCCAATGGTATGAGAGGAACAAATGGCTGTCACTCTCAACCAAACAAACATTACCAACCAATCAGAATTAAAATGGGGCGGGTCTTGGTTGCCGTAGTGGAGAGTAGGTTAGCAAGTGAACAGTCGGCAGGATCGAGAGTAAGTTTATAAAGCCTAAGAGGGGCAGCTTTTAATTCCATTATGACAAATTTTGTATCTTAAATACAATTGAATAAACTCCAAGAGAACGGAACTTCTTGATGTTCTCTCTTTATTACATGCTCTTCTCTGCTTTTAACAGTGCATACAACCCTCCACACCTCCCCCTGTCAACAATTTGTAAATATCCAGTGATTATATAACATCCATCACTGAAATGCTGTGAACAAACAGACACATCTCAACTTCTGTAAAGCACATTGATGGGCATGCTCTTTCATTCCAGACAAGCTTTTCTGGGAGAATTATCCAATAAGGGACTTAGAAAACATGTTGCCTACGTAGTTTCATGATCGGAAAAAAAGTTTGTGAAACCTATACGGTCCTTGAGGGAGTGTCTCGAGCTCAGAAAAACGTCATCTAACATCCAACTCGTTTTTTGACAAACTGGTGTTAAGCTTGAGAAGCATTTAACAATAAAGAAGTCAGAATGCATTAAAAAAAGCGTTTTACAACACCTTTAAATGTCATATAATGTAACGCATGTTTGACTTGACATGCCTAAAAACATAACATGAGTTTATAGCATATATATTATTAAGGCATAAAATATGACTGTGTGTATACACTATAAACACAAACCGTATTTCTAACTTATAATGGAAAGTACCTGGTACTCAAAATGTGCCAAAAAGTTGAACTAGCTATTATTTTTGAGTTCATTCAGATTTAAGTTTACAGTAAATATTTTTTTCAACTATGCCAAAGTTTAGAGTTTTGGAGACTTGAAAAAAGTGTGTGTGTGTGTGCACTTGGATGGTTAAATGCAGAGCACTCATTCCGAGAATGGAAAACCCCACTTGGCCACACTTCAATTCACTTATAATGTAATAATGTTGCAGACTAATTAAAGTTGTCAGTACTCACAACTTTGAGTACTCAAAAATCTGAGAACTTGCTATATGCTCACTGATGATATTTAAGTTTGCAAACTTAAAAAAATAGAGGCTATCAGTTGTTTCAATTTTTTTGAGTTAGTAGAACTTAACCGGGTTCACAGTGCATGATGGATTTAATGAACAGAATAATTCAATACACTGCAGAACTATAATCACAGGCAATGAACTTTTTTTGCTCAAATTTGTATTTAACATGATTAAATTGGTTGTTTGGCAAATGGTTCCTTTACTAAAGAAAAATGTTTTACCAGCAATGTCCAAATACTGCTTTTTCCTTCTCGACATTTCAAATGTGGTCGTACAGTAATTTCCGAATAGAAACTTGGTCAGAAGATTTCCGGAACGTTTTTTCACTTCAAACTTCAAGTTGATTCACTTTAAAACCTGTCCAATTTAATATCTTCTGCACTGTGTGTTTATACTGCACCTTGTGTGTGTGTGTGTGTGTGTGTGTGTGCGTGCGTGTGTGTAAGACCGCTGTACAGTTGTTTTGTCGAAGTCTGTTTCCACAATGTTCCTCATAGCGCCCGTTGCGCAAACAGCGTGAGGAGGGCGGGCGCGTGCACGTTCCACTGGTGTTTTTTTATTATTTGTTGAGAACACCAGATATTGTCATATCATGACTTCTTTTGTAAGACTTCTTGACGTACATTTGTCTGTTCAGTTTGTTTTAAAATGTATTTTGTAGAACAACGCAAAATGTTGAAGAGCAATATAGATAAGGTCAAATTAAATAAAGATGAATTTAAATACATTGTAAAATGTTTGTTAATGTGTATGGTAAAGATAAACAGAGTAGTATAGCATACAAATAAGAATCTGAACGAATGAATCGATTGACTGAATGGATCAGTGACTGACTTCTATGATCTTGCCTCCAAATACTGGCGGTTTCTTTTCATTAAGAAAGAATGTGTTTGACACTTAGTGTCACAGTCACTGAAGCATCACAAATGTTACAAACGCTGAAGAAACAGAGCGGAAACTTCTGACAAAACACCGAAAGAGGAAACTAAGGTTTAGTTTAAGTCACAGCTCGACACTGACAGTCTCACAACAAGCGACTGAAGGATTTACACAGAAATATGTGATTATGATCTCAGTAGTAATGTCACTTCTGACCCTATTCTGAGAGAGCTTCCTCATCGTGAGGTGAGGTCTGGTTTGAGAGAAGGAGGGGACACAGCTTCATCCAGTCTGCATCATCAGCTCAAGACATTATTCACGCCCCACAGTACTGTACAGACCACAACGTGTGGACATCTACTGACACTGAGATCATTCACTCCAGCAGAAGACATCAGCTGTGAACACATCACAGGTAACACTCGAGCATCCCTCAATTCACATCAATACTTTTATAACTTTAATGCATTTTTCTTCTGCAGTCATTTATGTGTCAGGTCAGTGATAACTTAAATAAACTTTATATACTGTGGTAGTCGAGAACAGTTTTCTTGCTCTTCTGCTTATTGTTGTCCTGATGTTGTTCATATTGTTTACCTCATTGGTAAATGTCTTTGGATAACAGCGTCTGCTCAATGACTCAGTGTAAATGTAACTCGTATCTTTTCTCTATTTCTCTAATGATGAATTATATGAATGACGTGTAAGAAGAATGTGTCGATATGATCAGAAACTATAGAGAGTTAATGTTGACATCTGAGCTATATGTATTTAATTATGAATGTTCAAGAGATATTTATTTGACTGGTTTAATGTAAAGCTCACACAGTGAACGTGTGACTGTGATGTTTAGAGAGATTTCTCTCTGTGTTTCACATGTCTTCAGTGAAGACTTCATTCAGACACTTTTATTTAAAAACACTTGTGTATGCGTGTGTTCTGTGTGTTAACAGTTGAAAGATGTCTGACATCAGTGTGGTGTGTTCAGAGATTCAGACGTCAGTGGGGTTTGTGTATGTGCTTCTGACCAGTGTGTTCAATCTCACTCTGGATTCTGACTGTGAACAGTCCTGGTTAACTAAGGTGTGTGCGCGTGTGTGTGTGTTTGTGCGTGTGTGTGTGTGTTCCTGTGCTCAAAACTGCAGTCAGTCACAGATATAAGTGTGTAATTGTGGTTTTGAACAGGACGGGGTCGTGATAGCAGATCCGTCAGCTCACAGATGGATTGAACCTGTGACGTCTGTTTCATCTGACAGACTCATCACATCTCACTGTGTGGATGAACTTCATCATGACATCATCTGTCATTCAACTGGAGTAAATCACTGCATACACACACACACACAAACTGAGACACACCAACTAATGCATGAATATATACAAAATGATGTTTTCTTCTCATTGCAGCTCACGCACAAGACAACATACAGAGGTGTGTGTGTTTCTGTGTGTGTGTCTTCATCTCTCAGTGTTATTCAATTTGTGTACATGGTGAGGGAGTGGTTAGTAATTAGTAATCTAAACACAAGTGTGGCGGGAATGACTGAAGGGTAAACCACAAACTGTTGTTTTGTGTGTATTCATGAGTCACATATGCTTTACATGTCACTTTCACTTCCTTCATATCTTTGTGTGTGAGTGAGAGTGTGTGTGTGTGTGTGTTTGTCTTTGCTTTGTACTTTGATTAAAATGTAATGACTTGTGATTTGTTGTGTGTTTAGTGTGGAATGAGACTCTTGGAACACAAAATCCTGGTGAGTTCTGTCTCATCTGTATGACAGAGACTCACACACACAAGTCAATAACATAAATCATGTGATAAAACACTTTTATTAATATGTACAATGTCTGTTTATGTTTTTTTATTTAATTTGAAGAAGATTTGAAGGAAATGACATCATCATCGTCTCAGGTTAAAACACACAACTCAACTCAACTTTATTTTTACAATTTTTATTGTTACAAGGCAGCTGTACATGAGACATATTGATTATAAGCTAAACAACTAAAGTCATATACCTGTAAAAACATAAAAAAGGTGAAAACACAGAAGACAGACACACCCACATACAAACACTCCATACACACAATATGCACACATACTAACACACACACACACACACACACACAGTGTAAGCACACATTTAAGATAAAGGAGAGAGAAACACAGCTCAAATATTATACAGACTATACATTTCTCTATGCAATATTAATTATGTACAACTTCTGAATTCTAAAAAAATCTAAAACAATCACTACATGAATGTCTGACGTGTTTAAATCATTATTAATGCTGTTAAAACTAAATCTGATGTCTTTTGTGTTATTGTTTGTGTAGATGTGTTGCTCTGGATGCTGGCTGCTCTTCTTTGCGTTGTTGGCTTCATTGTTGTGCTGTTGGTCAGTTTCATCATTCTAAAGTGAGTAACAGAGGAAATCATTTCTGTCTGAGACATTATATCTGTGTTAATCCAGTGCTGTGTGTCGTTGTGTAATCAGAGGTTTCATCTCTCGCTGCACAAACACAGACTAAATCTAACCATCTGTCCAGGACGATTTTCCAGGATCTGAAAGAAAAAAAGTCACTGCTCCTTTCTCTCTCTCTCTCTCTCTCTCTCTCTCTCTCTCTCTCTCTCTGTGTCTCACTCTCTCTCTCTCTCTCTGTGTCTCACTCTCACACTCTCTCTCTCCCTCTCTCTCTCTCTCTCTCTCTCTCTCTCTCTCTCTCTCTCTCTCTCTGTGTCTCACTCTCTCTCTCTCTCTCTGTGTCTCACTCTCACACTCTCTCTCTCCCTCTCTCTCTCTCTCTCTCTGTGTCTCACTCTCACACTCTCTCTCTCCCCTAAAAGTGTCTGATAAATGACAAAATGTAAATATATCTCTGTGTGAAAAGGGCTTTGATTCAGCGAGCTGTTGAATCTGCTGAGGCTGAATCTACACCGGACGAATGTGAACTCATGAACAGGAGCTGATGATGAAGATGATGATGATGATGATGATGATGATGATGATGATGTTTATATGGAGTCAAACTCAGGGATCCAAAATCAAAGAGTTTTTAATGTTGTAATGTTCTAACAGTCATGTGGCCCATTTTTTATCTTTATTATTGGTGTCAGGTATGTGGTGCAAGTATTAACTAGATGACTCGCGAGCACATATTTTGCTGTGTCATTCTGTTTGTTTTGTACAATTTTCACTAAAACGGACATATACTTGTTTTTACAATATTTAAGATATGCATTATAAAGATATATATTAAATTATCACCTTAAACATGTGCTGTATCAATAAATAGTGAATTCAGAAATACTACATTTTTATACAGCTGTATTTTATGTAACTTAGTTTTTTATTACATTTAACTCAACAAAGAGTATCGCTGATTTCATTGTGTCATCACTTCATCTCTATATCTTTCATCATTCTTAAGTAACAGACAGACAGACAGACAGACAGAAAGATGTGAGATCTTGTGATCTGTAGAATCTAGTATTTTCAGAACAGACGTAACACAGCGTTTGTATTTATGTCAAAGTTTATTATTTAAGCCCATTTGGATGCAGAATAAGATTGCACGATACATGAGCACACACAGTCAGTTTAATACTGCAGGTACTTTTAAAATAAAATCATATTATAAAGTAAATAATTGCTCAATTACGATATTTGATGAATCAGCGCAATATGTCTGTTATTACAGTTTTTCTCATTTGCTATACACTTGATCTTCATCATCACGTTCTTAGCACAGCAGAAGTCTTCTCTTTCAAATGCATTACCACTTTTTCATTTGTTTCACACATTTTTCACAGCCTTTGTCAAAACAGTCACCACAGATCTCATTGAAAGATCCCAAACTCCATTTGATTCACTGTGTTGAACAAAAGGAAAACATCTATTCACAGCTGATAGAAAGTACTTGCATAATTATGAAGCTCCAATACACCTGTGTGAAACTTGTCTGCACAACTCTTCAATCATCAATCAATCCTCATCCCTCTACAAAACATGCCACCTCTGTGTTGCTATATGCAAGCATGGATCAAAGAGGCCATAGACACGGAAGGAGAGTAAGAGGACATAGACACGGAAGGAGAGTAAGAGGACATAGACACGGAAGGAGAGTAAGAGGACATAGACACGGAAGGAGAGTAAGAGGCCATAGACACGGAAGGAGAGTAAGAGGCCATAGACACGGAAGGAGAGTAAGAGGACATAGACACGGAAGGAGAGTAAGAGGCCATAGACACGGAAGGAGAGTAAGAGGACATAGACACGGAAGGAGAGTAAGAGGCCATAGACACGGAAGGAGAGTAAGAGGACATAGACACGGAAGGAGAGTAAGAGGACATAGACACGGAAGGAGAGTAAGAGGACATAGACACGGAAGGAGAGTAAGAGGCCATAGACACGGAAGGAGAGTAAGAGGCCATAGACACGGAAGGAGAGTAAGAGGCCATAGACACGGAAGGAGAGTAAGAGGCCATAGACACGGAAGGAGAGTAAGAGGCCATAGACACGGAAGGAGAGTAAGAGGCCATAGACACGGAAGGAGAGTAAGAGGCCATAGACACGGAAGGAGAGTAAGAGGCCATAGACACGGAAGGAGAGTAAGAGGCCATAGACACGGAAGGAGAGTAAGAGGCCATAGACACGGAAGGAGAGTAAGAGGCCATAGACACGGAAGGAGAGTAAGAGGCCATAGACACGGAAGGAGAGTAAGAGGACATAGACACGGAAGGAGAGTAAGAGGCCATAGACACGGAAGGAGAGTAAGAGGACATAGACACGGAAGGAGAGTAAGAGGCCATAGACACGGAAGGAGAGTAAGAGGACATAGACACGGAAGGAGAGTAAGAGGCCATAGACACGGAAGGAGAGTAAGAGGCCATAGACACGGAAGGAGAGTAAGAGGCCATAGACACGGAAGGAGAGTAAGAGGCCATAGACACGGAAGGAGAGTAAGAGGCCATAGACACGGAAGGAGAGTAAGAGGACATAGACACGGAAGGAGAGTAAGAGGCCATAGACACGGAAGGAGAGTAAGAGGACATAGACACGGAAGGAGAGTAAGAGGCCATAGACACGGAAGGAGAGTAAGAGGCCATAGACACGGAAGGAGAGTAAGAGGCCATAGACACGGAAGGAGAGTAAGAGGACATAGACACGGAAGGAGAGTAAGAGGCCATAGACACGGAAGGAGAGTAAGAGGCCATAGACACGGAAGGAGAGTAAGAGGACATAGACACGGAAGGAGAGTAAGAGGCCATAGACACGGAAGGAGAGTAAGAGGCCATAGACACGGAAGGAGAGTAAGAGGCCATAGACACGGAAGGAGAGTAAGAGGACATAGACACGGAAGGAGAGTAAGAGGCCATAGACACGGAAGGAGAGTAAGAGGCCATAGACACGGAAGGAGAGTAAGAGGCCATAGACACGGAAGGAGAGTAAGAGGCCATAGACACGGAAGGAGAGTAAGAGGCCATAGACACGGAAGGAGAGTAAGAGGACATAGACACGGAAGGAGAGTAAGAGGCCATAGACACGGAAGGAGAGTAAGAGGCCATAGACACGGAAGGAGAGTAAGAGGCCATGGCAGATGGGCCCGAGGAAGAGGAGTTTGTGTGCGTGGAGGTGGAGGAGCTGCAGCAGCAAGAGCACAAAATCAAGCTCAAGTTTCAAATGAAATTCGGGCAACAATTATTGAGCATGTCATCAATCATGGCATGTCCTTCAGAGAGGCTGAACAAAGGGTCCAGCCCATTCTGAGTGGGAGAACTGTGGCATCTATTGTCAGGCTTTTTGGGAGTGAGAACAGGTAATTCACAGTATTACTGTAATGTATACCACTGTGTATTTCAGCTTTACTGCATTGCCCTGTTAGCAGAACAAACTGTGTCTACAGTAATGCAGATTTTTTATCAACCCCATTTATGTGAATGTCATACAGTAAAGTCAATTTTGCTTTTACTTTATAGAATCCACACATTACGACACACTGGTGGCAGAGGAAGGATATTTGGTCTTGAACAGGAGTCTGCCATTGTAGATATAGTTGTGGCAAACAATGCAGTCAGACTGCGTGAAATCCAGGCAGCAGTAATTAGAGATCAGGGAGCGTTTAGAAATATAAACAGTGTGAGTTTGGCAACTATACATCGAGTCCTTAAACGAAACCATGTCAGAATGAAGCAGCTGTACAGAGTTCCGTTTGACAGAAACTCTGACATCATAAACATATTCCAGTATGTGCAGGTACATATTTTTTATTGTAATACCTTGTTTACTATAGTTACATGCGACTGGAATAATTTGCTTTATGAATTTGCTCTTTTTCTTAGAGAATAATGGAGTTTGAAGCTGAAGGGGCACATCACAAATTCATTTTTGTGGATGAAGCCGGCTTCAACCTCTGTAAAGTGAGGAGACGCGGGAGGAACATCATTGGGCAGAGGGCCACTCTCACAGTGCCAGGTCAGAGGGGTGCCAATATCACCATGTGTGCTGCCATCTCCAATGATGGGGTCCTTTACCACATACCAACTATTGGCCCATACAATACAGAACGCCTCATCACATTTCTTGATGCATTGAAAGAAATACTGATTCCACCCGAAGACAGAGGGCTGTTGAGGCCTGGCATGAGTCTGTATGTCATCATTTGGTACAATGTTGCTTTCCACCACTCTCACCTTGTGAATGAACGGTTTGTAGCACAGCCTCGTATTATGATGCAATTCCTCTCTGCATACTCGCCTTTTCTGAACCCAATCGAGGAGTTCTTCTCTGCTTGGAGGTGGAAGGTGTATGATCACCGGCCATATGAGCAGATGCCCCTCCTGGAGGCAATGAATGCTGGTTGCCTGGCAATGGGTGCAGAGGACTGCCAGGGATGGATACGCCATGCAAGGAAGTAGTTCCCTCGGTGCATTGTAAGGGAAAACATTCAATGCAATGTTGATGAGAACCTGTGGCATAATCGTCCAGAACGAATGGACTAAATGTGAAAGATAAAATATATATATATATATATTTAAAGGTATTTCCACCCATAAGTTTCCTTTGGTAGCTTTTTTTTCCAGTATCCATTTGAGTTTGTAAAGTATTTAATTTGACCGCAAGTTGTGGTGTTTGACGGAAATATTTGTTTATGTTGCATGTTTTTAATGTTTTGTGAGTGTTAGAGCAGTTTGCTAACAAAATGAGTCATTTTGGCCATTGAACTTCAGTTTTATCCTGTGTGTTAACTGTTTAGAAAATGTGATGTCAGAGTGGGCAAACGTGATTAAGCAATCGAGAAAAACTGTAAACATCTACACAACTCATTGAATCACATCACATGAAGAAATTCAATCACCCTCATAAATATCGTCACTGTCACTGATAGAAAGATATCATTTATCTCATGATATTTAACGCTCAATGTCGAAGTGAAGCGCGTGTTGTGCAGCGAGTGTCCGACAGGTGGCGGCAGATCACTGCTGATGACGTCTGATATGTCCGCGCATGCGCATATCGTGACTGATCCACACGCCAGAAGTCAACACAAACACGGAGGTCATGTCGGGTGAGTAAACATTCATACTTTACTGTATTTTACACACTTTTTGACAAAATATTTGCGTACATGTTTATACATTTTTCTGTAAAGTCTTCGTGTGGCCTTTATAGTTGATATATTGAACGTTAGTCTACATTTGTTTGTGCTATAACCGAAAGATCGCATGAGTGCTTATTATGTGTTACAATGTAGTCAATTGTAGTTTTCTATCATATATTTTAGTAATGATTAACTTTGTTAATGTGTAATATGGTATTCTGTAGTATTATCTATAGAGAATTGATGAACTTAACATAATTACGGCAGTATAAATGTAATATTCAAACATACATTATCTAGACAGTTTACCACAGTAAATACTGCAGTATTGTTTACATGTCAGAACAAAGAAAAACATTTTAAAGCTTTTATTAAGATGTAATACTTTACATTATTACATTTATTTATTAATTAGATATTATTTATTAGAATGATCTTGCTTGTTCTATAAACACCATGTACTGTGCTGTGTTTTAACTCAATGTGTTTTTCTCTTTTTCCTGTCTGCTCCTGTAAAGCTGCTTTGGAACAATGCACATTGTGAAAAGCGCTTTATAAATAAACTTGAATTGAAACTTGAATTAATAATACTGGTTGTTAGGCATCGGTCTGAGGAAGATTTTGACCTCTTGCTCTCTTTTGTAGATCAGTCGAGCAGGGCCGAGGAGGAGAGAGAGAGTGACGGAGAGGAGCTGAGACTCGTCCTGATTGGTCGAACGGGTTCTGGCAAAAGTGCCTCAGGAAACACCATCTTAGGAGGCCGTCACTTCCTGTCGGCTCTGAGAGCGGCTTCAGTGACGCACGTGTGCGAGCAGAGCGGGGTGGCGTGTGACGGCCGCAGGTGGAGAAGGGTGACGGTGGTTGACATGCCGGGATTCGGTGACACTGGACTGGACACCAGTCACGTTCACTCTGAGATCGCCAAGTGCATCGCTCTGACCGCTCCCGGCCCGCACGCGTTCCTGCTCGTCATCCCTTTGGGTCGCTACACGGAGGCAGAGGAACGGGCCGTTGAGGAGATGATCCGTGTGTTCGGCGAGGAGGCTCTCCATCGTCACACAGTGGTTCTGTTCACACGAGGAGATGAACTGGAGGACGGAGGAATGGAACGGTTCCTGAATGAATGCGTTCCAGATCGTCTGACGGTTCTGCTGCAGAGATGCGGCGGCCGCTATCACGTCTTCAACAACAGAGAACCAGAGAACAGAACGCAGGTGAGAGAGCTACAGCAGACGGTGGAGAGGATGCTGGAGGTCACAGGACACAGGTGCTACAGCAGCAAGGTGTTCCTGCAGGCGGAGCAGGCCATACGAGATGAGCAGCTCCGGATGAGTCAGGAGGGGGCGGAGCTCTGCAGGCTGCGGCGGGTCAGCAGACGTCAGACCCTGCGCTCGGCTCTGAGCTGCTTCAGAACAGAAGCCGCTCTCTCGGGGAAAGTTCTGGAGCGTGTGAAGGTGCTGGTCGCCGCAGGAGCCACAGGAATGGCGATGGGGGCTGTGTTTGGAGCCGCAGCTCCTCTGGCTCTGGCAGCGGGGGCCTCTGTGATGAGCGGATCTGTGGCAGCGGGCGGACCAATAGTTGCGGTGGCTTCTGGAAAGACAGCATTGGCTCTGGGAGCGGCGACAGGTGGGGTGTTG
Source organism: Triplophysa bombifrons (assembly GCA_029783895.1). Lineage (NCBI taxonomy): Eukaryota > Metazoa > Chordata > Actinopteri > Cypriniformes > Nemacheilidae > Triplophysa > Triplophysa bombifrons. The sequence continues at coordinate 3,244,139 of CM056457.1, forward strand.
GGGGGTTCGGTGGGTGCGCTGGCCGGGGCGGAGGCTTCGGGACCGCAGGCGGCTGCTTTAGAAGCGCTGCAGCGGGTTGGAGTGATGGGTGTGTCAGTGGTGGGTGTGGCTGCAGGAGTGGGAGGGGCTGTTGGAGCGGGTGCAGCTATAGGGGCGGTGCTGGAGGGAGGAGCTGAATCAGCAGCAGGAGGTCTCGGTGCCACTATGACTGCACCTGGAGCGCTGGACGCCACTGCACGGATCCTGACGGCCCTGACTGAGATGGGACGAGCGGCGGTTGGTGTTGTGCTCGCTGGAGGGCTGGTGGTGAAGGTGGTGAAGGAAAAGATTCGATCTGGACATGGAAACAGCCACACGGAACGAAACTCCTACGAGGTCTACTGGAATAAATAAAGGACGATCAGAGTGTGTTTGACATTGATTATATCACCAGCGCTTATCTTAGTTAATTACTAATGCTATCTCATGAATTCATGAAAATAAATCATATGCTGAGAAATGTTTGGACTAGTTTTGTGTAGAAAATAAATCTTTGATTTTAAAGTGAAAACCAAGTTTTTTGGTGTTCCACTGCAGAAAGACACCAGAGAGAATACATGATGACAGATGATTTTTACAGATTTTTTTTTTCGTTTTGTTTGGTTTTGTGAAAGCTTGTTTGAGAAGATTTCATTAAAATGTGTTTGTTTATCTTCTAACGCAAAATAAACACGTTACACCTTCAAACCAGACTGAAGTTTGACTGACTTTAATAAAGGAATAAGCCCCAAGAAGCCGTGGGTTACAGTGCATTTTATAACAGCTAAGGGGCATTGTCGTGCCTAAACCCCCTTAGCTGTTATAAAATGCACTGTAACCCACGGCTTCTTGGGGCTTATTGCTTTTATAAAACAGTAACTCCATATGCTTAGCAAGGTTTCATTAAATAAAGTAAATAAAAAGATATTTAGGCTATGTGGTCCGGTCAGCCGTTATATATCAAGGTATTTTGTAACGGCTTAGAAAAACGGCTCCGCTCAGCCAATCAGAATCAAGGACCAGAACTGACAGTTTTATAAATTGAATTATGAGTTAATTTCGCTCAAAAACATCTTTTGATATAACATTGGTTAAAACGATAATTATATGATGTTACATGTTAAATTCTCTCTTTATTTTCAAGGTACTTTATTGGCATGATTGCGTGTTCTTGCAATTTCCCAAAGCATTGAACATATAACAAAAGACAAACAATAAGTACAAACATTAGAGTCAAATTAACCCATTTAATCCCCAATTTTTCCCATAGATGACATACACTCACCTAAAGGATTATTAGGAACACCATACTAATACGGTGTTTGACCCTCTTTCGCCTTCAGAACTGTCTTAATTCTACGTGGCATTTATTCAACAAGGTGCTGAAAGCATTCTTTAGAAATCTTTGCCCATATTGATAGGATAGCATCTTGCAGTTTGTGGGATGCACGAAGCTTCCGTTCCACCACATCCCAAAGACGCTCTATTGGGTTGAGATCTGGTGACTGTGGGGCCATTTTAGTACTGTGAACTCATTGTCATGTTCAAGAAACCAATTTGAAATGATTGGAGCTTTGTGACATGGTGCATTATCCTGCTGGAATTAGCCATCAGAGGATGAGTACATGGTGGTCATAAAGGGATGGACATGGTCAGAAACAATGCTCAGGTAGAACGTGGCATTTAAACGATGCCCTATTGGCACTAAGGGGGATAAAGTGTGCCAAGAAAACATCCCCCACACCATTACACCTCCACCATAATTACATTAATGAGAAATTGAACAGGTGTTCCTAATAATCCTTTAGGTGAGTGTATATCAGTTTGTCTGGTATTTGTAAGGATATTAAACAATCAATGTCAATTATATAAAACATTGTTTAAAAAGTCCATGAAAAAAGTAGTTGTATCTGTGTAGAACACAGGGAGTCTATGGTGTATATACAGTCGTGGCCAAAAGTTTTGAGAATATATAAATATTTGTTTTCAAAAAGTTTGCTGCTAAACTGCTTTTAGATCTTTGTTTCAGTTGTTTCTGTGATGTACTGAAATATAATTACAAGCACTTCATACATTTCAAAGGCTTTTATCGACAATTACATGACATTTATGCAAAGAGTCAGTATTTGCAGTGTTGGCCCTTCTTTTTCAGGACCTCTGCAATTCGACTGGGCATGCTCTCAATCAACTTCTGGGCCAAATCCTGACTGATAGCAACCCATTCTTTCATAATAACTTCTTGGAGTTTGTCAGAATTAGTGGGTTTTTGTTTGTCCACCTGCCTCTTGAGGATTGACCACAAGTTCTCAATGGGATTAAGATCTGGAGAGTTTCCAGGCCATGGACCCAAAATTTCAACATTCTGGTCCCTGAGCCACTTAGTTATCACTTTTGCCTTTTGGCACGGTGCTCCATCGTGCTGGAAAATGCATTGTTCTTCACCAAACTGTTGTTGGATTGTTGGAAGAAGTTGCTGTTGGAGGGTGTTTTGGTACCATTCTTTATTCATGGCTGTGTTTTTGGGCAGAATTGTGAGTGAGCCCACTCCCTTGGATGAGAAGCAACCCCACACATGAATGGTGTTAGGATGCTTTACTGTTGGCATGACACAGGACTGATGGTAGCGCTCACCTTTTCTTCTCCGGACAAGCCTTTTTCCAGATGCCCCAAACAATCGGAAAGGGGCTTCATCGGAGAATATGACTTTGCCCCAGTCCTCAGCAGTCCATTCACTATACTTTCTGCAGAAGATCAATCTGTCCCTGATGGTTTTTTTGGAGAGAAGTGGCTTCTTTGCTGCCCTTCTTGACACCAGGCCATCTTCCAAAAGTCTTCGCCTCACTGTGCGCCTCCCAGGCTTCAGGGCGTCCAAGAAAGTCCAGCAAGCGCCAGGATCGTCTCCTAAAGAGGATGCAGATGCGCTCACACCTGCCTGCTGCCATTCCTGAGCAAGCTCTGCACTGGTGGCACTCCGATCCCGCAGCTGAATCCTCTTTAGGAGACGATCCTGGCGCTTGCTGGACTTTCTTGGACGCCCTGAAGCCTTCTTTACAAGAATTGAAGCTCTTTCCTTGAAGTTCTTGATGAACCTATAAATTGTTGATTTAGGTGCAATCTTAGTAGCCACAATATCCTTGCCTGTGAAGCCATTTTTATGCAACGCAATGATGGCTGCACGCGTTTCTTTCAGGTCACCATGGTTAACAATGGAAGAACAATGATTTCAAGCATCACCCTCCTTTTAACATGTCAAGTCTGCCATTCTAACCCAATCAGCCTGACATAATGATCTCCATCCTTGTGCTTGTCAACATTCTCACCTGAGTTAACAAGATGATTACTGAAATGATCTCAGCAGGTCCTTTAATGACAGCAATGAAATGCAGTGGAAAGGTTTTTTGGTATTAAGTTAATTCTCATGGCAAAGAAGGACTATGCAATTCATCTGATCACTCTTCATAACATTCTGGAGTATATGCAAATTGCTATTATAAAAACTTAAGCAGCAACTTTTCCAATTTCCAATATTTATGTAATTCTCAAAACTTTTGGCCACGACTGTACAGTAAAAAAATCTCCTGAAATTTGTTTCAAGACTGGATTAAATTCTTGAAGTGTTTTATTCGATCAACAAAGAGGTAAACAATGTCTGGCTCAGTTTAAAAAATGACAAAATAGAAATCCTATGCAACAGCATGGCACAAATATTTCAATAAAAGTATGATAAGATATGATATTGTGATAAAATAACAAATTATGGGGACTTGCTTAGAATGTAATCATTATAGCCTTCACTATAAACTATAAATGACACAAAAGTACTTAATATTACAAAAAGAAAAAAATACACAAATGACAGAATACATACAAATAAATACATAAATAAACAAATGACAATAAATAAACAAATGATGAAATATGAGCCTATGGTAGGAAACATATAACAATTCATTAATTAAAAGAAATAATCACAAAAATTATCAATCAACAGTCACAACAGTGTCCTGGTGTGGAACTCATGGATTAGAGACACACACCTCCCAAATCTTCATATAATCTGCCCACCTTTGTGTTAACCGGCCAGTGAGCAACACTATCAAACCTGGGTATATGAGTCACAGCAGCTGACATTGAGGATGGCCTCCCATGGCCTTTTGGTGCAGTACCAAATTTTTTAAGGAGACTTTGGGCAACTACTCGCTGAAATCCAAAGAAATCATAATCACCATTCATGACATCTCTGTGGAACATCCAACCGTTGACCACATGACTGTGGAGAGTCAAGGCATAAATTGGCCACCACCACTATTTTGATGTCATTGTGCTGTGGTAACGGGTCACCTGAAGATCATGTAGATCTACTCCTCCCATTCGCTGGTTGTAAGAATAGATTATTTGAGGTTGCTGGAGGTAGTCATATGCCTTTCTTTCTTTGTTCCATCTCCTAACTCAGTGTAGACATTTTCCACATTGCTTCCAACAGGTACCACACTGTTAACCCTTCACCTCACCAGAAGCTTTTTTCCTTCAGACAGAACTTCTGTGAAGCCCCGCTGCAACTTTTGGAATTCCTTCATTGGTTTGAATGGCACATCAAACAACTGGTTTTGCCGCATGGTCCCAGTGCCCCCATATCCTCACTTGGTCAGAGATCACATCAGAGATAATGTGGTGAAAGAGGTTGTCATGAGTGAAGTTGCGTCCTTCTGGAACACCACCTTCAGCTAAACCCAGCACTACACTGGGCCCATGACCTAACCCAGTCTCTGTAAGGAGGGTATGCACTCCAGCATAAGGCTCCATGTGGTAGAGGAAACCCTCTGAGGATGCCAGGCTCCAAACCTTGTAGCCGTAGTGGATTGGTTTTCCCTTTATGGTCTTTTGAATTCTTCTCTATTTTAGGGACCACTGCTATATTACAAACTGCAGCCTCTGCATCATCAGTGTCAAGTTAATCCAAAACTTGACTTAAAGTCAGTCTGAAAGAGAAAATAACACAGAATGATATATGGGGGACATAGACTCCATGTGTTATACAACTGGTCACAATTGTGACCGTCTTCATTTATCTGCAGTTTGACAACAGAATAAAGCATGTAATGATTTAATGTCGATGTGTATGTATAGATAACCCTTTCATGATGACATGTGCAAAACATATATGAGCTATTCAAAAAGGAATTTAGTAAATTATATATGAACAAGTGCTTCATAATATGAGTTACTTTTCTATTCCTCACTAAAATACGCAATAAAAGATTGTGGTCATAATTGTGACTAGTGGGATTAAATGGGTTTAAATAAGGTGTTAAGTAAGAGATAAAATGTATAAAATAAAGTATATCTGAATAAATGTACATTTTACATCTCTCTCTCATTCTCTGAGATAACTCCACCACTTTATTAAGATATTTGCCATATTGGTAAGAATTGTACTGTTATTATTTGTATACTTTGTAAGCATCTATAGGGACTTGTGAAGATGATGACGGACGCCTTCTCTCGTTCTCACATTAACATATTCAGTGATCCATTTCAAACTCCGCCCCTTGGTTAAATATTAACGAATGACTCTTTATTTCCTGTGAGCTGCGTGGGCGTGGATTGGTTTAAATGGACGTGTCGATGCAAATGATCCCAGCGCCTCTGCTCATCGACGTATCATCGGACCACGGTCCAGCGAGCGACCGGATTGGCCGACAGCGCCTGATCTTACGACTGCCATTGACGAGCACGAGCCAATCGGAGGGGAGCGTCATTGTTTGTGATTGACGTCACCTCTGGAAAGCAAGATGGCCGCCTGTGTTCGGTGAACTCTCGACCGACAGCGGAACCGTCTCGAGAGAGAAACTGAGTGTTTGAAACTCGATCCTGATAACCGAATAAAGCGACAGAGACACGTGACGTCCCGCACGAGACGCGCTGAGGATGGACGGCGCGGGGTTCATGGACACTATGTACCCGACTCTGACTGAACTGGGCGATGAGTTCACACTGGGAGACATCGACGGTAAGAGACCGAACCGAATCGATCCCGCGATAAACCGTGACCGCGGCTCGTGTGTGTAAACGCGATGTCATGCTGTTCGGTTCGAACGTGATAATGTAAACATCATGTGTGTGTGATGTATGATTGTGTGTATTCATGTTAAATAAACATCGTGTGTGTTTGTGTTGACGCTGTAATGAATTGTGTTCTTTACTGTTTTGTCCTCTTGACAGTTTCTCCTTGAATTATTTTGTTTGTCGAGTTGTTTTGTGTTGACATACAGTTCTGTACAAAAGTTGTTGATGTGACACACACGCACGCACGCACACCTGGGGTCGGATGCATACACGAATTTGACCGCTAAGTGAAAGAGTCTCACTGTCTATCAGTTAATCACATTTAGTCATTTAGCAGACACTTTTATCCAAAGCGACTTACAGAGAGTTCAGGGAGCAACAGGTGATGTGTCATAAAGGAGCCATAATACACGAGAGAGAGAGACACAGAGTGAGAGAGAGAGAGAGAGTGCGAGAGACAGAGAGAGAGAGAGTGAGAGAGACAGAGAGAGAGAGACACAGAGTGAGAGAGAGAGAGAGACACAGAGTGAGAGAGAGACAGACAGAGTGAGAGAGTGAGTGAGTGAGAGAGAGAGACACAGAGTGAGAGAGAGAGAGAGACACAGAGTGAGAGAGAGAGAGAGACACAGAGTGAGAGAGAGACAGACAGAGTGAGAGAGTGAGTGAGTGAGAGAGAGAGAGAGAGAGAGACACAGAGTGAGAGAGAGAGAGAGAGTGCGAGAGACAGAGAGAGAGAGAGTGAGAGAGAGAGAGAGAGAGAGACACAGAGTGAGAGAGAGAGAGAGAGTGCGAGAGACAGAGAGAGAGAGAGTGAGAGAGAGAGAGAGAGAGAGACACAGAGTGAGAGAGAGAGAGAGACACAGAGTGAGAGAGAGACAGACAGAGTGAGAGAGTGAGAGAGTGAGTGAGTGAGAGAGAGAGAGAGAGAGACACAGAGTGAGAGAGAGAGAGAGAGAGAGACACAGAGTGAGAGAGAGAGAGAGACACAGAGTGAGAGAGAGAGAGAGAGAGAGAGAGAGACACAGAGTGAGAGAGAGAGAGAGAGAGAGAGAGAGAGAGAGACAGAGTGAGTGAGTGAGTGAGTGAGAGAGTGAGAGAGTGAGAGAGTGAGTGAGTGAGAAAGTGAGTGAGTGAGAGAGTGAGAGAGACACAGAGTGAGAGAGTGACAGAGTGAGAGAGAGACAGAGTGACAGAGTGAGAGAGAGACAGAGTGACAGAGTGAGAGAGAGAGAGAGAGTTTAGGACAGGACATCAGTCTTTTCAGATTTCAATGAGCCCAATCTGTGTTCCTATGTAACAGACTATAAGAAGACTAAATGAGAAGATGAACATGTAAGACTAGTTTAAGGAGTTTAAGCATCCGGCCCTGATCTCATCATCACTCAACATTATATTCACTGTACATTATGGGGTGGTTTCCCCACAGGGTTTAGGCTAACCTTAGTCCTAGACTAAAATATACGTTTGAGCTGTCTAAACTGAAAACATCTTTTTTCTGTCTCAGAATGCACATCAGTAATGATTTTCCTCATTTAACTAAGGTCTATTCCTGGTTTAACCCAAACTGCCCCTCAATTAATTTAATTTATAAATCAAGATTTTACACCTTTTACACATGTTCAAATGTATGATTTAAAATAGACGTGTTATCATATGTTATCATCAGTTGTTACTGTAATAAAGTTGTAAACCATTTGATCTAACGTGACAGTACAATACAACTCACTTTCTCTCAAGGTCTGGTGTGTGAGTTCAAGGCTGCTGTGTGTGTGTGTGTGTGTGTGTTGGGGGGAGGGTTCAAGGTCAGTGGTGTGTGTGTGTAGTGTGTCACGCTCATGGGAGATCTCAGCTGTACACACATGATGATCTTCTGTTGAGTTGTGACTCATGTGTGTCTGCCGTCACAGGCCAGTGATGAAACTCATTGATCTCCTGGTGTGTGTTTGTGTTGTGTATTCATCAGAGATGCTGCAGTTTGTCAGTAATCAGGTGGATTTTCCGGATCTCTTTGAAGATCAGATGGGGGGCAGTTCTGTGGCTCCTGTACGGGCTCCTCCACAGACGGCCCCCAGCTCCATCCTGACCCCCCCGCACACCCCCATACAGACCATCAGCCAGATCCAAACACGCACGCCACCGCTGCTGCAGCCCAGACCACAGCCCATCACACAGGTGAGCCCTGACCACACCCACTCACAGCCATCACACAGATGAACTGACCACACCCACTCACATATGTGAGCTCTGACCACACCCACTCACAGAGGTGAGCTCTGACCACACCCACTCACACAGGTGAGCTCTGACCACACCCACTCACATATGTGAGCTCTGACCACACCCACTCACAGCCATCACACAGAGGAACTGACAACACCCACTCACATATGTGAGCTCTGACCACACCCACTCACAGAGGTGAGCTCTGACCACACCCACTCACACAGGTGAGCCCTGACAACACCCACTCACAGCCATCACACAGATGAACTGACCACACCCACTCACATAGGTGAGCCCTGACCACACCCACTCACAGCCATCACACAGAAGAACTCTGACCTCACCCACTCACAGAGGTGAGCTCTGACCACACCCACTCACAGAGGTGAGCTCTGACCACACCCACTCACAGATCATCACACAGATGAACTCTGACCACACCCACTTACCCATTGACCACACCCACTCAGGCATCACAAAGGTGAGCTCTGACCACACCCACTCACATACTGGCCAAACTCAGATCACAGATGTTGAGGATGTTTAGTGTTGTTGTATAGGTTTTGTTTTCAGTCTCACTGATGTGTGATTTTCTGTGCAGGTGCAGACGTTTCCAGTGCAGACGCTGTCTGTGCAGACGCAGGCGCAGCCGCAAACTGTGATGATCACTCCAACTGCCACAGCGTCTCGTTTCATTCAGAATCAAGTCATCTGTCAGCAGAACCCCAACGGCGGCTTCCAGGGTAACACACACACACACACACACTACCAGGGATGGGCACGTTTTCTATTAAACATATTTTAATGACCTATTTAATTTCTTTCAGTATTTTGTCATTTGTATTTTCCTTAAAAAAAAAAAGTTAAATGTAATTTGTAATTAAATTAAATACTTTGAGAGACTATTTTGTATTTGTTCTTTTTCAAATATGTCCTTTTATTCTTGCATACAATAACTTTCATCACTGCGCAGAGGTGGAATCAAAGATCAGAAATTGCAGAAAATATTTCAGTGTACTTTTAAATGACCGATTAAAATAAATTCCATGTGTATCAAATGCAATATCATGGTAAACAAACACATTCCAGTGCCTCCATAAAACATTTAGGATGCTTCAATCAAGACTGATTTAGACAATCACAACAGTTGGATTAGTCCTAGTGATGTCATGTCAATCAAACATGTCAACTGATGTGCTTGAGACAAACAGACAGACATTCAGCACTAGATTTACATCCACACCTGGAGCATCAGATGAGTTATGTTTCTGTGTGTGAGAAGATGAAGATGAGCTCCTGTCGTTAGCTTTGAACGCTATATGGAGCCAGAGTCTGGTTATCAGAAAACAGTCCTATCACTGACACTCGTTCTACTTCTTCTCTTCACCACACGCTTCATTTAGCATTTCACACAGATGCAGCTGATAACAGCAAAACATCATTCACCAGGTCAGACATGATGACCTTCCGTTGTCACTTTTCTCCATCACCACTAACTTTATTGAAGGACGCCACATTAAGAACGTTAGCAGTAATGAGCGGAGGATGGTGGATGAGCGTGAAAGCGTGGTGGACACACCCCCTATGATGAATTAGAGGTTTTAATTGGTTCTCAAACCCGTCTGTCATCGAGTGCGTTTGACTGTGTTTAGTTTAGTCAACTGTTCTCTCTTTCTTCTGTTTCTCCACTGTTCCTCCCGCACTTCAAATGATTGCTTGTCACATGTTTAGTATTTTCGAATGACAAGTAACTTGCATTTTATTTAAATACATTTGATGAGTAAGTATTTGTCATATGTTACTAAAAGCTTTTCGATGTATTTGTGCCCATCTCTGCACACAACCAGATGATGCACAACAGCAGTGTTCTAAACGACTGCTTCTCCTCACAGTCCTCCAGCCGCAGATGCAGAGCATCATGACATCACCGCAGGTCCAGCCAATGACCATCCAGCATCAGCGTGTGTTGACTTCAACCGGTCAGACCATCCAGACGCTCTCCACAACACCCGCCACTGTACACACGGTGTCTCAACAACTACCTGTACGTCAGACACGCGCTTACCCACAATTCCCTGCTGCAGTCTGGAGAAACGTGTGCTGTATAGTATGCTTACTAACTGCACGGAGCGCATTTCAAGCTGTGTGGTGTGTGAGTGGCTCTTAAAGGAGATGCTGTTTTCTGATTGGCTCTCAGGTGTTGGTGCATCAGCCTCAGATCCTGAAGACAGATTCTTTGCTTCTGACCACACTGAAACCGGACGGGACTCAAGTTCTCTCAACCGTCCAGAACCCCGCCGGCATAACAACCCTGACCACGCCGATACAGACCACCGCCCTGCAGGTACCTGTGTGTCGATCACCTGATGAAAAGAGTCAAACTGAAGAAGTGTTGTTGTGTCCACACTCACTCTTCACCTCTCTCTCTCTCTCTCAGACCATAATGGGCGGCAACATTCTGACCACCGTCCCGGTTATGATGGGAGGCGGAGACAAGCTGCCCATCAAACAGATGTCACCCATCACCGCCCACAGCGGGAGTGGCCCTAGGGTGGATCAGGGCATGACCGTCGCCATGGGAACCGGAGGAGTTGTCAAAGAGGGCGAGAGAAGAACGACACACAACGTCATCGAGAAGCGCTACCGCTCGTCCATAAACGACAAAATCCTGGAGCTGCGGGACCTGGTGATGGGAAGTGACGCTAAGGTTTGTCTCGTCCTCACGCTCAGCATCACTCTCTCGCTCTCTCCCTCCCTCTTTCTCTCTCTTTCTCTCTCTTTCTCTCTCCCTCTCTCTTTCTCTCTCTCTCTCTTATCTCTCTCTCTCTCCGTCTCTCTGTCTCTCTCTCTCTCTCTCTCTCTCTCTCTCTCTCTTTCTCTCTCTGTCTCTCTCTCTCTCTCTCTCTCTCTTATCTCTCTCTCTCTCCGTCTCTCTCTCTCTGTCTCTCTCTCTCTCTCTCTCTCTCTCTCTCTCTCTTTCTCTCTCTGTCTCTCTCTCTCTCTCTCTTAGACTGACAGGTTTTGTTTTTTTTGTCACAGATGCACAAATCAGGCATCCTGCGGAAAGCCATTGACTACATCAAGTACCTGCAGCAGATCAACCACAAACTCCGGCAGGAGAACCTAACGCTGAAGATGGCCAATCAGAAGCACAGTGAGTCTCATGACCTCCACACACACACACACACACACACACACACACTGACCTCTCGCTCACTCGTGTGTTTGTGTCTCAGAGTCTGTGTGTCTGTCTGATGATGTGGATATGAAGGCAGAGGCGGCGATGATTTCTCCGCCTCCGTCTGATTCGGGTTCGGGTTCTCCTCCTCAGCTCTCGCCCTTCTGCGTCGACTCGGAACCGTGCAGTCCGCTGCTGGACAACGAGCAGGTCAGACACACAACATGACACTTCCTGTGAGGTGAGGTGGGTTTAAAGGTTTTGTTTGTGAGGATGTTTTTTGTATCGAGTCAGATGAAGAGCGAGCCGGGTTCTCCGTCGTCGGTGGGTGTGATGGACCGCTCTCGTCTGCTGCTCTGCGCGCTCACATTCCTCTGTCTGTCTCTCAATCCTCTGCCGTCTCTGTTGGGTTCAGAGGAGCGCTGGAGTTCATCTGTCACTCACGGACCCTCACGCTCTCTCTCCTCGCTGCCCCTCGGACCCTCGCAGGACTTCAGTAAGACAGAGTTCAGTCTGATCTCCGCTCGGTCGTGTGTGCACTCATCTCATGTCTCTCTCTGTGTGTGTGTGTGTCAGTGGAGTGGATGCGGATGCTGTTGCCGTGGTTTCTGATGTGGGTTCTGAGTGGGGTGGTCGTGGTTTGGGGGTGTGTCCGGGTGCTGTATCTGTGGGAACCGGTGACGCCCCTCCACTCGCCCAAATGTGTGAGCTTCTGGAGACACCGCAAACAAGCCGACCTACAACTCTACAGGGTACAAACACACACATCACACACACAAGACAAACACACATCACACACGCATTACACACACATCGCACACATGACAAACACACATCACACATTAACATTTACATTTAGGCACTTGGCAGACGCTTTTATCCAAAGTGACTTACAAAAGTAAACATTTTACACAGGTATTTGCAATCCCCTGGGATCAAACCCACAACCTTGCGTTGTTAACACAATGCAAACCATTGAGCTACAGGAAAGCACACAAACATCAAACACAAACATCACACAAACACAAATCAAACACACATGTCACAGACACATCACACAAATACAGACAGTGACGTGTGTGTATGTTTGTGTGTTTCAGGGTGATTATTCGTCTGCGGCGGCGAGTCTTCAGACGTGTCTGTCAGTGTTATCCAGAGTTCTGCCCATCACCACATTCGACATCACCTGCTCTCTCTCCTGGAATCTGATTCGCTACTGTCTGAGAAAACCTGCCCCTCTGGGCTGGCTGGTACGTTTAGTTGGTGGGAAGCAGGAGGGGGAGGAGTCAAAGACGAGCTCGCGGGACGCAGCGCTGGTGTATCATAAACTCAGTCAACTGCAGCTCACAGGTGTGTGTGTATGTGTGTGTCTGTCTTTGTGTGTGTGTTTCCTGTAATGTATTTGGAATGGGAGGAAACGTGAGATGTGTTCTAACTCAATGACAATTAATGACCAGGTTATGTGTGTGTGAGTGTGTGTGTGTTTGTGTTTGTGGGTAGAGTAAACACTAGGGTATATGGACAAAATGTCCCCACAAAGATGGCCATGAGGAAACAAGCTTATAAATCATACAGCATGAACTTTTATGAAAATCTAAAAGAGCAGAAAGTGTTGTGTGATTGTGAGGTTCAGTGGGAGAGAATATGATATAAAGTTTGTACAGTATTAAAACCATTGTGTCATAAAACATGGGAACCCAACATGTGTGTGTGTTGCAGGTAAGCTGGAGCGCAGTCCTCTGTGGGGTGTTTGCGTTTCTCTCAGTGCGGTGAATCTGTCTAAAAGTGCAGAAGGGAAGATTTCAGTCACACAACAGATTGAGATCTTTGTGACAGCAGCTATCAGCCTGAGGACATCACTGGGAAAACATCTCACCTGCCTGCCTGTGAGCGCACACACACATCATACACACACACACATCATACACACACATATAACACACCCATCACACACACACTCATTATACACACATTGATGTCTCTCTCTCAGGGTTATCTGTTAAATTGTGCTGAGAGTTTGGCCTGTCAATCAGACTCTAAGCCCCTCCCAGACTGTCTGCTCTGGATCTTCACACCATTGGGCCGTCAGTTTTTCCTGAGCTGTGATTGGTCAGTGACGTCAGAGAGCAGCGAGCAGATTTTCACCTCTCAGAGAGATCAGGGTGAGACAAACAAACAAACAAACGCAGCCAATCCCAAGAAACTTCTGGAGCGAGCCGCTCACACACTGATCGAGCCACAGAGCGGCAAACACACAGAGGATTCTGGGTAAACACGTGCACACGCTCGCTCATGAAATTAGCATAGCAACACAGCTGATCATGTGGAGTCATTGATGTGTTTGTAGGGAGTTCTCTGGAGTTCTGGAGTTCCTGCAGCTGTTGAACACATGCACTGAAGACTCCGCCCCCTCCACCGCCCCCTTCCCTGCGCTGGCCAATCACATCACAGCACCAGGTTTGTGTGGCTGTATGTTGATTTCCTCATGTCTGTTGTGAGTGTTGATGTGACTCTTGTGTGTTCAGTGAGGGACCCTGTGTGCCGCTGGTGGGCGTCGGTGCTGAAGGCCGCGGTTCATTGGCTGCAGGGTGATGATGCGTCCGTGAGGTCACTGCTGTCGGAGGCGGAGCGTATGCCCAGAGCTCTTCACACTCTAGAGTGAGCCATAAACATCATGTAAAGTGTTTGTGTGTTAACAGCGTGTAGCTCTGCTGTAAGCCTGTGTGTGTGTGTGTGTTTGTGTGTGTCAGTCACCCGCTGCCCAAGGCCGTGTTGGCGTTGTGTAAGGCCGTTCAGATGAGTGTGTGTCCTCAGAAGGGAGAGGGCGTGTCCAGCTGTCTCGCTCACTGTCAGCGAGCCGGCGCTCACCTGCACGTCAGTGTGTCGCAGTCACACAACAACACCTGGCTACACAAGGTACCACACACACTCACATGTCGACAACATCGCAGTGCCTTCTGGGATTGACCTATAAACCAATGACGACTTCTTTCAGGGGGTGGAGCTTCTGATGTGTGACCTCCTCCTGACTCTGAGAACCAGCCTATGGCAGCGCGGCGGGGGGTCTAACGGAGAGCCTGGCCCCGCCCCCGGAGCACAGCTGGCTGGATTTCAGAGGGACTTGAGCTCTTTGAGGAAACTCGGACAAGCTGATAGCCGAGCTCAACACAAGGTGACCTTTGACCTTCACATTAAACCGCACATGTTGGACGCTGACGTTAAACGTGATGTTTGTGTCTTCAGCTGTTCCTCCACGAGACAACCGTCAGACTGATGGCCGGAGCCAGCCCTACACGCACACACCAACTGCTGCGCAACAGAACGCACAACTACACCAACACAGGTAAACGCCTCCCACGCTGACCCCCCGGTGCAGTGGCTGTGAGCGCCAGTCATGTGTTTGTTTGTGTCTGATGTCTTCAGATGGAGAGCGTGAGAGAGCTCATGTCATTCTGTTGGCGTGTCGTCACCTGCCGCTGCCCTTACTGACGCCTCCGGGTCACCGCGCTCGTCTGCTCGCTGAAGCCAAGCGTACGCTGGAGAGAGTCGGTGACCGCCGCTCGCTGCAGGACTGTCAACAGATTCTACTGAGACTGGGAGGAGGGACCACCATCGCTGCGTCATAACACACACACACACTGTATGTTAGTGAGGACATTAGATGTATAATAGTTTCACACACACACACACACACACGCTCGGTTCAGTGTGTATTTACTGTAGTACCCAGCATCCTCCTCAACTACCTCTCTCTCTCACACACACACGTTGTACAGAACCGTGTAGAGACCAAAGTCTTTAAGAACACATGGATGGGGGGGTATCATGTGTAATTAGCTCATGTCACATGCTTTATTATGTATTTGCTTATTGTTGTTCATGATTATTTTCTGTTTACTATCGGATGTATATCGGAACATTTAGATCAGGACTTTTATTATGAAGACACATGAATATCAGATAAAAGTCTTTCACGCATAGTGAAGCTCAATGGAAGAAAGTTGTGTGTTTATTGTTGTGTCGAGTTTGTCATAATTTAAAGTGTTAAAGGTTCTGCTTGTGTTTTAAACTCTTTCACTCGCTCATGTTTGTTTGTTTTGTGCGGATTTCTATTCCTAGATTTTTTTTTTAAATAAAACTGCAGATGCCATTGAAAAAGAAGCATGTGTTCAGTGTGTCTGTAGATTCTTTGGGAATGTGTTTGTGATGTTTAATAAATGTGAAGAAGTTGTGATCATGTCACTGACATGTATGAAGGACTGTGCCACAGATGATATATCTGTTATAAATAACGTAAGTTATCATTATTAGCAGACAAACAGATAGAAATGATTCTTAAGGGACAGTTCACCCAAATACATAAATACATAGAATTCTGTCAACATTTACTCATATCTGTCTGTGTCTGAGGAGCTAAGTTATTTTAATTAAATAATCAGTTATTTTTGATAATTTACTTTTAACAATATTGTAAAGACAAAGTACACATAAAGTAAAATAATTTGCCGGGTCTAGTTGAGGCTACTGCGTGTATACAACTATTTGTACATTTAGGCGTACATTAGCACACAATAAATGCCCACAAAGGAAGTAGAAGTCTTAAGAAAAGCGTTAGTGATGAATCTTTAATTTTGAAAAACATTGGTCTTTTATTTTGTAATGTCCTGTGGTTTCCGGAAGTGGATCTTTCATTCGGAGTGTGTTTCTCACGTGTCTCTGAAAATTCGTGAAAATGGTGAAAAAGGACTTAAACAAACAGAGAAGCGGAATGAAAGAAAAACAAAAGAAATGTGTGGTGATGTTTGATGATAAAGAGCGACAGTAAGTAACACATTGTGTTTAAGTTCACACACGATCTCGATATTTGATGCTAAACAATCGCTCATAACAAAACACAGATGTTTGTTCACTTGTTGTTCATCATTAATATCTCGGGGTGAAGTTCTCTGTTGCTTCTTGTACAAATAGCTTCAGTAGAAACTGAAAAGAGAATTAAATGAGAGTGAATTGATGTAAAAGTTTGACATATTGTTGAGATCTCTTCTGAAACTACATCGAGACATTTCTGACTCTTTCTCATGAGACTTTGTGTCTAAGCGAAACATTTGACTCATTGATGGATTTCATCGTTGTTTTATGTACTGATCATGTTGTGTTGTGTTGTGTTGTGTTGTGTTGTGTTGTGTTGTGTTGTGTTGTGTTGTGTTGATTCTTTTTTGGTTCTACAAATGTCACGATCAAACTGTACTGTAGCAAATCTTCTGTTCAATTCAATTGATTTATCTGTTGCACTTTTCACAATTTTCCAAAATATATGTTGCAAAATATAGACAGTGGTTGCTATAGTAACGAGAAATTAATATTAAAGTACATGGTGATTTTGTGTATGTCATGTTTTTACTGGAATCCTGATGATTGAGTTTTCATAAGAGATGTTTTTATGCTGTTTTCACTACAGAACTGATGTTTATATCTGATGTGTGAGGAGTTTCAGCTGAAGGTGTGTGTGTGTGTGTGTGTGTGTGTGTGTTGTCAGAGAATTCCTGACGGGTTTTCACAAGAGGAAAGTAGAGAGACGGAAAGCTGCAATGGTGGAAATGAGGAAGAAACTGAAAGATGAGCAGAAGAAAGTCAGAGAAGAGGTGATGATGACACGTGTGTGTGTGTGTGTGTGTGTGTGTGTGTGTGTGTGTGTGTGATCGCGTGCTTGGCTAAATGTCTCTTTTCTGCTTACAGAGACACAAAGAATATTTAAAGATGCTGATGGAGCGGCAAGAAGCTCTGAGTGAGTTTCATACATTTTATTAAGTTGTGTAATTAGATGTGTTTCACATCAGTAATCGTGTGTGTGTGTGTGTGTGTGTGTGATGTGTGTGATGTGTGTGTGTGTGTGTGTGTGTGTGTCCAGATGAGGCAGATGAGCCGGATGAACTGGAAGACGCAATAACATCGACCACTGAGTGTCTTCAGTACAATCACCCCAACCACACGGTTACCGTGACAACCATCAGTGACCTCGACCTATCAGGATCAAGACTGCTGGAGTCCCAGAGAGTGATGGTGAGACAGTTAAAGTGTGTGGAATGATAGAGCACCACTGTGGAGTGTGCGATGAAGTGTTTGTGTGACAGGTGTTTGTGTTTCTCCAGACAACTGAAAACTGTGACGATGCTAAAGATGCTAAAGAAGAGCAAGTGCAGTCCCTCCCAAGGAATGCCAGGAAGCCCATGCTCTCGAAAAAGTACCATCAGCTTCACTCGACCACACATGAACGACTATCGTACCAAAGATAACAAAACATTCATATTTATTTTTCTCTTTGTAGAATTCAGTCCCTCACGGCGTCCATTAACATTTTCACAAAACGGAAGAGGCAGAAGCACAAACAGGATTCAAGGTGGCAACATCGCCAGAGTGACAAGAAGTCATCGGTCACACATGAAAACAAGCTCCGCCTCGGCAGAACCACCAAGAAGCAGAGACGCCAGCGGACTGGATCGAAGGGGCGGAGTCAGGACTGAGTTGTGTGTTGTGTTGTTTAGCTCACACTGCACATGTTTGCTTTTGTGTTCTTGTGATACTTTAAGGACATTAAAAATAGATTTTTCATCTTAATGTGTGATGTTCACAGTTCTTGAGCTTCTGCGTATCTGAACACTGCTATTATAATGTTTAGGAAATGTAATATTCAAGATACCAGGCACACATGAGAACACAATGAGAACAAAGACTGTTTATATTGTCAAGGTGTTTTACTGACTTTAAAGTTCATCTTAAAATCTAAATGTATTCTCTCTCATGTGTTTGTAAATCTGTATGGCAGTCATTCTGCAGTGGAACACAATAAAAAGATATTTTGAGAAATGTCTCTGTGGTGTTGTGTTCATACAATGGAAGTCAATGGTGTTCAGTGTTGCTTGATTATCAACATTCTTCAAAATATCTTCTTTTGTGTTATAATAAAGAAAAACTCATACAGGTTTGACATGAAATGAAGATGAACCAATGTGTGGCGTTTACCATCTGCAGCAGAAGTGTGTGTGTGTCTCATTTGAAACTGCGGTTATTTAATACACACAACAGATGGACACACACAAGACTCACTATCAGCTATTGTTTAGCAGCCAATGAGAATGTGTGTGTGAGGAAACACATGCGGTCTGTTCATCTCACAGACTCAATCGACTCTCATCTGCTGATCAGGTAACACTCTCTCACTGTCCGTCTGATCATGTGTGGTTTTGTCTCATGATGCCTGTTTTTTTGTGTCCTTGTGTTCATATCAGATTATGCTTGTGTTGCTTTTACAGACCGATTTGACATCAGTCTAAGTTTGTTGATGTTACAGAGTCTGACTGTGCTGATCTTACACATTTGTTGATATAAAAGTCAGATTTTGAGGAAACAGACTCTGACTGTGCTCTTTTACAGAGTCTGATTGTGTTGTTATAACAGGGTCTGACTGTGCTATTCTAATAGAGTCTGATTGTGTTGTTATAACAGGGTCTGACTGTGCTGTTTAAATAGAGTCTGTTTTGTTGTTATAACAGGGTCTGACTGTGCTCTTTTACAGAGTCTGACTGTGCTGTTTTAATAGAGTCTGTTGTGTTGTTATAACAGGGTCTGACTGTGCTCTTTTACAGAGTCTGACTGTGCTGTTTTAATAGAGTCTGTTGTGTTGTTATAACAGGGTCTGACTGTGCTCTTTTACAGAGTCTGACTGTGCTGTTTTAATAGAGTCTGACTGTGCTGTTTAAATAGAGTCTGTTTTGTTGTTATAACAGTGTCTTACTGTGCTCTTTTGACAAAGTCTGACTTTGCTGTTTTAATAGAGTCTGACTGTGCTGTTTTAATAGAGTCTGACTGTGCTGTTTTAATAGAGTCTGACTTTGCTGCTTTAATAGAGTCTGACTGTGCTGTTTTAATAGAGTCTGACTGTGCTGTTTTAATAGAGTCTGATTGTGTTGTTATAACAGGGTCTGACTGTGCTCTTTTGACAGAGTCTGACTGTGCTGTTTTAATAGAGTCTGATCGTGTTGTTATAACAGACTATGACTGTGTTGTTTTGACAGAGTCTGACTGTGCTGTTTTAACCGAGTCTGACTGGGTTGTTATAACAGTGTCTGACTGTGCTCTTAACAACGTCTGACTGTGCTGTTTTAACAGAATGTTGTTTGTTGGTTCATGGAATTTGTCTCTGGAAGGTTGTGTTACAGTTGTTGTGACTGTGAGATCGTAATGCCCTTGACCGGTGATGAGCTTGTGTGCCCGAAGTTCCAGCCCAACGTCTTCGACTCCACCCGCTGCCACGACTGTTTACGACAGAAACACCTGCACAACTCCTCACCTGAACACTACACAGCTGCTGCTCACAGCCAAGAGAAAGACACAACAACCAAGGTGAGACAGACAGACAGGTGACTATGAAATGTACACATGTGATAAATAGAATGTATTATCATGTATATTTGCTGCGGTCTGAATGAAGAATACAGCAAGTCTGTGTGATCATGAGATCATCATACATGATGAGAGTAACTCAAGTGTGTGTGTGTGTGTGTGTGTGTCTGTGTGCGCGCTCCACCTTCACATTCATAATAAATGACAACAGCTCGAGTTCTTCTAGCCAGCAGATACATTCACAGCGAGATCTCTTCTGAGCAACAACACCAAAAAACAACTTGTGAATGAAAGCATTACTTTAAATGAAAACGACCTCTGTGCCACAATGCTACATTGGTGCGAGTGGTTGCTAGGGTGCTGATATGTGGTTGTTAAGTTGTTCTGCACACAAGTGGACAGGTTAGACGATGGCTCAGATCAGATCTCGGGTGATTTTGAGATGAAAATAAAAGCTTTTGTGTTTTATGGTGCTTTTGTGGATTTGAAGATGTCTGATAGATCTGCTGCTGCTTCTGTACGGAGCTAAAATAATAATGAGCCAAAAAAACACAAACCAGACTGAGTTACAGCCGTGAAACTCTAAACCAGTACAGTCTGTGAGAGAGAGAGATGTGTAATCTAGATGACCATTTTAACTTCATCGATTTTTTTAGAGATCTCAAAAACCAGTACAAAAGAATATTCGATAAATAACCTATCTGGGTGCTGTAGAAAAACACTGACATCGTCCTAAACAAATCTTTACACTTACACATACTGGTAAAGAAATCTGACAGACAGCACAGCGACACACCTGTGTTCCTCTATCATCGCCTGATCTCTGATTGGCTGATTGGTTTTCACATCCACTTGTCAGGAGGACTCAGACGTGCTGTCAGTGGTGAGCAGCTACTGTGATGTCAGCAGAGGGGGGTGTGGCTTCAAGGACGGCTCCCTCTGTATTTTGAGTGCAGACTGTGACCTGTGCGTGTGTGACGGAGACGACGATCAAAGCTCTGACAGGTAAGACTGAACCAGAGTCTGTATACAGTGTTTGTTAGAATATAAACTCTGCTTCAATGACTTTTTAAATGTTTTGAAGAATCAGTTCCATTGTGTCTCATTGTGATGTTTGTTTCATTCCAGTCAGTGTGACGATTCCATATACAGCAGCTCAGTCAGTGTTGAAGAAGAAACAAACGTCCTTCACTACTCTTCATCTCACTGCAGGATGACTCGTTTGGATCAATCGTCACGCCGGTCGAGTCCTCGGGGCTGGACAGAGGTAGCCCGAAGCCGTGATGCTTTTGGGTCCTCTGGGTTTTCACACGGTGAGGTGAACACCATATAAAGTTACCGAACGCTGTGGTTCAGATAGTTCGAGTGACAGTTTGAGGTGTCAGATCGTGTAGAGTTACACGGGGCTATTCCAGTTTATGACACCGCGTTACGACTGCATGAGATTATGTTCACATATTAACAAAATCTCTCTCTCTACCTCTCTATCTCTCTCTCTCTCTCTCTCTCTCTCTCACCATCTGTCTGTCTGTAGTCAGTGCGAAGGAAAAGAGAGATCGGGAGAGTGGATATTTCTCTCTGGGAAGAGCTGTGGGTAGTAGAGCCGTCTGTGATAAAGGCTCTCCTCCTCCCTATCGACATTCTGAGAGAGGTCATCCACTCCCGAACAACAAAAGCCCAGAGCCCAAAGCCACAATTCCCTTCCGGAACCCGGGTCTGGGCGTTCCCTCCGAAAGGAGAACCGGTGAGCTAGAGAATGCTGATCTGATGAACTATCCTACACAACCCTTGACTCCTGATCCAGTGGATCTCAGTGTAGAGGTGGAGGCTCTCGCTGGTCCCAGATCTCTGAGTCCCACTCCTTTCAGACAAGCCGAATCGCTCAGCACCTCCAAACGAAGAGTAGAACGAAACCTCCCGTCGTCCTCCTACCCAACGCAAAGAAGTTCCAGTCTGTCACGCTCTTCGTCTCCAGGTCGTAGTATCTCTTCACTCAGGCGGGGCGAGTCCACCTCCCATCTAAACACCCTGGGTTTTCGTTCTGGCAGTTTGGTGCGGGGACGAGAGCAGGTGTCAGGCAGTCCCCCTCGGAACGGTTATACAGGAGGCTCGCAGAAGAACTTGCGCTCGTTGACGAGCACCGTGGCCACGGTCAGTAGTGTCAGTAAGTCCTACATGGATCCGAGAGGCTCTTCACGGAATTCAGAGAACAACAGCTCTCCTGTCAGCTCTATGTTGAACCGTGGTGGCACTCCGGCTCGGAACGGTTACGCTGGAGGCTCGCAGAAGAACTTGCGATCGTTGGCGAGCACCGTGGGCACGGTCAATATTGTCAGTAAGTCCTACATGGATCCGAGAAGCTCTTTGCGGAATAAAGAGAACAACAGCTCTCCCGTCGGCTCTATGCTGAACCGTAGTGGATCCTCACCTTCCAGGCAGAGTTATGATGGTCCTCGGCAAACATCTGTTTGGAAAAGTGAAACAAGCCCTTCACACGAGTACAGTCATGAGAGACAGAGCTCACCCCACTCAGGCAGACGATATGACGCAAGAAGCCAGTCCCCTAAAGGCAGAAAGGAGACGGATAGCTTCTCAAATCAGATTCGAGAGGGTCGTCGGAGTGCATCTCCAGTCAGAAAAGGTTACGGAACAGAGAAAAGCTCCACATCCAACGGCTGGTGTTATAAGAGAGAAAGCCCCCCGTCATCAAGGAAAGGCTACGACACTAAAATCCAAGCATCACTGAAGAAAGCAGAAGTCAAGCAAGCCAGCCGGCACTCCTCCCCCAGTAGAGGTCATCATCAAAGACCTGACCAATCATCGCTTTCCAAAACCAAATCAAGCCCGTTGAACCCGGCACGTGAGCTGAAGGGCCGCAGTTCCTCCCCGTTTAGGTGGGGAAATGACAATCCCAGCCAATCCTTACCTCTCAAATCAGAGATTGGCCGGCGCTCTGCTACACTGAGGCACGACCCCACGGGCCACGCCCCTCTCAGGACCACAGTGAGTGACAGAACAGACTCCGGCTCTTTTGTAAAAGAAACCAGCAAATCACAGCATGAATCAAACCCTCCATTAGGTCACTGGGGAGGCTCCGCCCACTCTCTCCACAGCCAGTCGGTGTCACGTGGCTCCTCCCCGACCCGCAACAGCTCCTCTCACCGATCCGCTCCTGTTGCCTGGGAAACGTCGCAAAGTGTTAGTAAGAGGAGCATCGTAAAGCTGGAGCGAGAGATTCAAAGCTCTACCCCTAACAGGCGACCACCAGCGTCCCAAAAACAAAGTCTTTCCCCGTCGATGCAGAGACACACCTCCTCACAGAGCTCAATGGACTCAGAGTCAAGCCATCTGTCAGTCGGATCGTCAGGACTGCACCGAGAGGAATACACCATGATGGCTGACCTTCCCAAAGTTAAAACCGTCATGCAGAGGGAGGGTCCGAGTCACCTGGACAGACTCAAAAGCCAACAGAGACGAGAACTTTCCCTCTACAAACCAGCCAGGTAGACAGAGCCACATCTGATCTGTGTGTTGAGAAGTCCCTTGCCATCATTTACTTCCTCACAGCGAGCAAAACTAACTTCAGCGGTCTCTGCTCTGTTTTACACACTTTGCCATGTAAAGAAATCCATTCCTGAACATTTCAGAGATCAGGTAGGTACGCCAAATGCAAATAAAGACCTGTAGGATGTGTTGTGTTTTCAGTCACTGTCAAAGCAAAGCTCCTAACTCAGACTGGGATGAAGTAGAGGAAGAGAGAGACGCTGTTACCATGTCAATAGCACACTCCCCTAGCTCACTACATACACAGGTAACTTCACTAAAACATGCTCACATGACCGCTTCACACTAATGCAGTGACATCACATCTGTAGAGAGAACACAAGAGCATTGGGATATATTTCACTGAATCATGATGATGATTGACAGAGAGCGAGCAGTCCGTCTCCAGAGCAGATTCACCAGAATCAGTCCAGATCATCAGAACACAAACAGGTGCAGTAACACACAGTCTGAAGCGCTGATGTCATGCTGTTGTTCTTCAGTGTGTTTGTTATTACAGAAAGCACACAGACCGACGGTGTATTTCTCCTGCAGTGTGGAACAGACCGATGAAGAATCCGTCCAGCAGGCACGTGCTAATATCTTCATTTAATCTTCTTTATGTCACTTTGCCCTCTCTATCGCCATCTCTGTTTGAAACATACAACTGCAGTCAAATGTTACATTCCCCACAAAATATGAATCATATAATCATTATTAGGGCTGTTTCATTTCCTTTTATATACGAAACATTTATCTTTAAATAGTTTCTACTTGATTTATATTAGTTGTCTGGAGTAAAAAAAAAAGTCACAAATTTACTATAACTGACCTGATGGTTATTATACACATATTTACTTACACGAACCCATGTTTAATGTTCTCACGAGACGTAATTCTGTTTCTTTCACTTTATAACTGATGTGTAGAGTTCGGAGTGTTTATGAAACACACTTGTCTGATGCATTAGTGCACGAACATCTAAATGCGAAAACAACAGAAAACAACCGTCACCTTTCTGATTGGCTGCTGCACTATCACTTGTAACGCTGGTTGGTTTGTTGTGGTCACGCTCGAGGTTCCGGTTGGTTGGTGTTATGGTTTTGCTCGGTTTTGATTGGATGCTCGCTTCCGCTGAACTCTCCACGGGACCCGCCCCGGGAACACAGCAGCAGCAGCAGCTCGAACTCCGTCAAACTTTAACTCTCATCGATCGAAACTGTTTATCATTTTTATTGTTAATATTAAACACCATTAACTTGAGTTAAACTCTTCCGCCACATTAAAACTCTTGAGTGTTAAACTGTATCATATGGACTTTATTTAACTGCTGTTCGCGCTTCGGCTGGATTTCAACATCATGACGGTCAGTTCAACTTTCATTCACTTTAATGAACGCAAACGGAAGTGTGTGTGTGTGTGTGTGTGTGTGTGTGTGTGTCGGCGTGTGTAAACTGAGTGTGTTTTGTGTTGTTTGCTGTGTGTGTGTGTGTAAAAAACATTTAATAGATATTTCTGTGTATTTGCGCGCGACACACCCCACACAGCGCACGCGCATTAGTGACGCTGGTCGTGATGTTTCTGTTTGTGTCCATTCACGCAGACTTCGTAAAAGTCCGATAGATTCATTATTGATCATTTACATCAGTCAGAGTTATTATTATTCACTGTTAAATGACGGTTAACCAGTACTACACTTGATCATACTACAATATACTAAATTAAACTTATCATTTATGCAGGATTATATCTGAGGATGTGTGCTGATGCTCATGTGTGATCTGAACATCATCTGTGTGTGTGTGTGTGTGTGTGTGTGTGTGTGTGTGTGTCACATCACAAAGTTTTGTTTTCAGTTAGGATCAAAAATACAGAACAATATGGATTAAGGGTTTTTATCATAAGAAAACCAAGATCCTTGATCTGTGATCAGATTGAGATTGTCGTGGAAACCCTTGTGTTTGAGTCCGATCAGATGATCAGACACTGGTCTGGTGTTAAAGGGTCAGTTCACACAACAATAAAGAAAATCTCTCATCATCTACTCACCCGCAGGTTGTTTCAAACCTGTATTCATGGCTTTGTTCAGATGAACACAGAGGAAGATATTTGGAAGAATGTTAGCAATTTTCAGTTCTGGGACATCATTGAGTACCATAGTAGGAACATAAATATTGTAGTTTTTGTTCTGTTGAACACATAATGACATATCTTAATGAACTTAAGAAAACAGACAGTTCTGGGGCACCATTGACTACCATTTAATTCTTCCTATTATGGCAGTCAATGATGTCCCAGAACTGAAAATGACTGACATTCTTCCAAATATCTTTCCCTGTGTATATCAGAACAAAGGCATTAATACATGTATGAAATGATGACAGAGTTTACATGTTTGGGTGAAGTGTCTCTTTAAAGCTTCATGTGTGTCTGATGGACACTAGTTGTGTTTGAACAGCAACATGTTGTTTCCTGTGTGATTCACATCTGTATGTTGTGTTACTTCCTCACATGCTTGTGTGTGTGTAACACTTTATAATGTACACTGAACTGAAGCCTGTCTCTGTTTCTACACTGATAAACCCGTCTGTCTGTCTGTCTGTAGCCTGACCTGCTGAACTTTAAGAAGGGCTGGATGTCCAAACTGGATGAGAGTGGAGAGGTAACAGTGTCTGTGTGTGTGTGTGTGTGTGTGTGTGTGTGTGTGTGTGTCTGTCTGTGTGTCTGTGTGTGTGTGTGTCTGTCTGTGTGTCTGTGTGTGTGTGTGTGTGTGTGTCTGTCTGTGTGTCTGTGTGTGTGTGTGTGTGTGTGTCTGTCTGTGTGTCTGTGTGTGTGTGTGTGTGTGTGTATACGTGTGATGATGTATTTCAGTTTCTGTGTGTGTGTGTGTGATAATGTGTTTCAGTGTGTGTGTGTTTGTGTGTGTGTGTGTGTGTGATAATGTTTCAATGTGTGTGTGTCTGTGTGTGTGTGTCTGTGAGTGTGTGTCTGTGTGTGTGTGTGTGAGTGTGTGTATGTGTGTGATAATGTGTTTCAATGTGTGTGTGTGTGTGTGTGTCTGTGTGTGTGTGTGTGTCTGTCTGTGTGCGTGTGTGCGTGCGTGCGTGTGTGATGATGTGTTTCAGTGTATGTGTGTGTTTGTGTGATGATTCTGTTTGTGTGTTCAGTGGAGGAAACACTGGTTTGTGCTGACGGACGCTGGACTGAA
The DNA here is from genome assembly GCA_029783895.1 of Triplophysa bombifrons. Taxonomy (NCBI): domain Eukaryota; kingdom Metazoa; phylum Chordata; class Actinopteri; order Cypriniformes; family Nemacheilidae; genus Triplophysa; species Triplophysa bombifrons. Next base: position 3,270,775 of record CM056457.1, read on the forward strand.
GTACTATAGAGATTCAGCTGCAGAGGAGGTGAGCGACACTTGTGTTGTCCTGTGTAACTGCTGAAGCTCTTTGTGGTGAGCTGTATGTCATTATGTGTGTCACGGTCTCAACAGAAGGATGAAGTGGACGGAGAGATCGACCTGAAGTCATGTGTGAAGGTGTCTGAGTTTGATGTGGAGAAGAACTATGGCTTTCAGATACAGGTCAGCACACACACACACACACAGACACACACACACTGTAGATGAACATGAGAGAGAGACTGTGAGAGACACTGTCTGGACGTGACACATTCCTTCAGCTGATGGGAGATGAGCACCAATCAGACGTGAGATGTTTTTTATTCTCTTTGTGTCATAGACGAGAGAGGCCGTGTTCACACTGTCTGCCATGACCGCAGGAATCCGCAGGAACTGGATTGAGGTTTTAAAGAAAAGTATTCGACCAAACGGCTCTCCAGACCTCACACAGTCAGTACACTCTCTCTCTCTCTCACTCTCTCACTTACACTCTCTCTCTCTCTCTCTCTCTCTCACTCTCTCACTTACACTCTCTCTCTCTCTCACTCTCTCACTTACACTCTCACTCTCACTTACACTCTCTCTCTCTCTCTCTCACTCTCTCACTTACACTCTCTCTCTCTCACTCTCTCACTTACACTCTCTCTCTCTCACTCTCTCACTTACACTCTCTCTCACTCTCTCACTTACACTCTCTCTCTCTCTCACTTACACTCTCTCTCACTCTCTCACTTACACTCTCTCTCTTACTCTCTCACTTACACTCTCTCTCTCTCTCACTCTCTCACTTACACTCTCACTCTCACTCTCTCTCACTCTCTCACTTACACTCTCTCTCTCACTCTCTCACTTACACTCTCACTCTCACTTACACTCTCTCTCTCTCACTCTCTCACTTACACTCTCACTCTCACTTACACTCTCTCTCTCACTCTCTCACTTACACTCTCTCTCACTTACACTCTCTCTCTCACTCTCTCACTTACACTCTCTCTCTCTCTCACTCTCTCACTTACACTCTCTCT
>CM056457.1:3276820-3281820 GCA_029783895.1 Triplophysa bombifrons
GTCTGCGCAACCAGCTGCACCTCCTCACAACGGTATTGTTGTGTGTGTTTACTGTCTGATGCAGCCGTGTGATTATCATGTATGTAACGTGTGTGTTTTGTCTGATGTAGGCGTGTGATCATCATGTTTGTAACGTGTGTGTTATTGTGTGTGTCAGGAGAAGAACGGTGTGTGTGAGCAGTACGGTGAGGTGTGTGAGGAGTTGAGTCTGATGAAGAGCAGAAGTGAGAGAGAGACGGAGACGCTGAGAGAACATCTGAGAGTGGCACTGAACGCACCTGCAGGACGGACAACACACACACAACAGCCTGCAGTGACACACACACAGCGGTGAGACACACACACACGTTTTACATTTGTATATAAATGGTAACTGTCATACATTCACTAACCGTATGAATGTGTCTGTAGGGAGGAGCCTGAACAATCATGTGCCTTTCATTTCAATCCCAATCAGCTGCAGGGAAAGACCTCGGCCAATCAGTACACTTGGACTAAATCTTCTGCACTTTTCATGTCTATGAGAGATGATGTGAAACGCTTTACTGTCAGAGTAGCTAATACTGAGTAACTGGATAACACCTGTGTGTGTGTTTGTAGTGTTCACTACTTTTGTGCCACAAAACCCAGCGCTTTGCTTTAATGAGCCAATGTTTCTAAACATGTTTCTTGTTCTTGTTTTTATATTTAATTACAGAAGTTTACAGTGTGTCTAAGTGTAACATGTTACAACCAATAAAAGATGGCTTCTTCACTCCAATTGTGTGCCTTTTTCCATTATGCTAGTTATGATGTTTTATTAGCAGTATGGCCACAAGTGAAGTAAGGGTGGTTGGCGTCCTTTAATGCGCTGTTAGCCGTGGATCATCCCGCTTCTACAACGATCGTTTGCCAAGTTAAAGCTGTTCTTGATGTAAACAGAGTAATTTTTGATGAGACAGGTGAAAATTTGAGCTTTTTCAAATGTTTGATCAAACTGACTGGACCTACCCATGCATTAAACGGTTTTCATGCACACCTTCCAGCCAATCAGAATCCAGTATGGAAACAAACCATGGTATCATCATATTTAACATGATAAATAATGAATCCACTGAACACATGCTAATAAACATCTCCGCTAGACTCACACTATTGATGTGCTTCCTGTTTATTTAAATATAATAATAATATAAGAATATTTTTATACTGTAAAAAGTATTTATATTTTATCTCATGAAACATGTTGTCAGTTTTGGTGTAAATAACTCACTAAAGGCAATTGGTACTATTTTCCTTTGAATTGTTTCAACCTCATGCGGGGGCTGCGCAGACTGATCGGCGTATGACATCATTTCAGCTCTCGCGAGACTTTGTTGTCATTAGCCGATCGGTTAGCGCAGCTGAATGAAGTCTAACACAGCTGTTGTATTTGGTGGATTCCCGCAGATCTCGTGCTGTTGCTCGTGTGCATGTCAGTATGTGTGTGTGTGTTATGAGCTCCATTTCGTTGATTCAGGTCAGCGGGCACTTTAAGAGTGTCGAGTGAGCGCGCATTGCGCAGAGCAGCAGTGGAGTTCATGATGGCGTCGAGCGCAGCGACCCGCACGGCCGCTAAAGCCGTTAAACCGATCTTCTAGCAGCGTACCTGCAGGAGGCCCGACGGAGAGTTCGAGAACTGTACCGAGCCTGGTACCGCGAAGTGCCGAGCACAGGTGACGTCACGACACGCGCTCAAACACACACAAGGGGATCCGCGTCAAGGTCACAAACACACACTCATGACAACATATAAACAACACGCAAAACACACAGTTACCTTAAAACATAGAGTTACGACATGTAACCCTAATATACACACCCCGCAACATAACTTACTGACACACAAACACAGAAATTGTTGTCATCCCTGTTTGTATTAAACTGTACATTGAGAGATTTTAAATACGTGTGTGTTGTGTGTTTCAGTTCACGTGTATCAGCTGGACATTTCTGCACGTCAATGCCGAGACAAAAGTGAGAGAGATGTTCGACAAGAACAAACACGTGACGGACCCTCGCGTCATGGACATGCTCGTCATAAAGGTAACAAACACCTGGAGGTCTTCTAGAACACTGCTCATGTGACACACACACCCCGGGGAAGATAAACACAACTCTCAGTTCCAAAAAACACAGATACGTATCAGGGTGCGCAAGTAACCATAGCAACCCACTCTCTGAAGGTGTTCCAGGGTTACGTCATTTGAAGAAATGTTTCTGAGCTTTAGGTTGTGTGTGTGTGTGTGTGTATCTTCTGATGAGCGTCAAGTGGGCGTGTATAATATATTATCATTTTACAGCAATATTACAATTACATTTCTAATCCCACACATCGCATTTCACCATTCACAAATTCCAAATTAAGATATATTGTAAAGGAACATACGGATAAGGAACAAAAAAGAGGTTTAATAGTGCCTTCCAAATTACAAATGAGATCAAATCTACACTTTATTTAACAAAGCCATGATGATTGTATTAAAAAAATAGTGCATATATTTAAAATATGTATATATTTGATTTAATAATTAATATATGGCGTTTATAGTTTTATAAACACATAACTTAAATAATTATATTTTATGATTTTTAATCCCGTACTTTATACACTGATGCAGATTTAACTCTTCTGTGAAAAAAAAACTTTTTTATAATGTTTTTTTACAATCAAAAACTTTAAGCTTACTGGCTGTTTCCATGGTGACTGGTAAAGTATGTGATGTCTTCATGGTTGTTTCTGTGAGCGAGCGTTAACTCTGGGTATCTTTCGGGAGGTGAATTACTCTTCCCTTTGTGTTTCTTCTTGTGAGTTATTTAGTTTATGTAAACACTTGTTGTGTGTGTCAGGGGAAGATGGAGAGCTGGAGGAGACCATTAACGTCTGGAAGCAGAAGACTCACATCATGAGGTTCTTTCATGAGACAGAGACACCGCGTCCCACTGATTTCCTCTCGAAATTTTATCATGGACACGACCCCTGACCCTGTAACACATGTGTGATGTCATTGTGTGCTTTTTGGACTGTAAATAAATACACTCGTGATGCAATACACCGTCTGTCTGGTTTATTGAAAACACTGTTCTATCAGTTCTGTTTGACATCAGTCAGTAGTCAAGTAAAAACACTGATTCTTCAGAAAGTGAAAGAACAAGACTTACAAAAAACAGCATAAATACTTGATCGCAAGAAATTCTGTGAATTGTGATAGAGTTCTTTGGAAGTGCATGCTCTATACAGGAAAAATACATATACTTCTAAAATACAGAGATCTGCAAGTGTTCAAAACAATACATCAACTAAATTTGACATGCTTTACAAATATGTGTGTTCTCACTTTGTGTCAACCCCGTCAGTATTGTAATCCTTCTGAATGAATGGGCCAGTGAACTTTACAGACCATTCTTCACCTCCGGCTCACGTCTAATACCTGTGGGATCACTTCTGTGGGATCAATCTGATGTCTATTAGGGAAACAAAAACCATTTCGTTGTACAACACATGAGTAAGATGGAGATTTGTTGTGTTAAAATATGGGAAACATCAACAACATGATGTCTTGTTGACCTAAGACCGTTGCTTGTGATTAATAATCAAATGAGAGTTAGAGAATAAGGAGTAAACTGGGTTTTTGATAATAGTGCCAAAAAAACTAAATGAAGAGAATATATTGTGTCATCACTCAGCATCATTAGAAGAGAACTGAAGACTGAACGCTGCTCTTAAATGATCAAAATAAAAAGGCAAACTTGATTCAAATTAACTGTGAATAGAGGTCCAATTACAGATAATAAAAACATTTTCTACAAACATAACCATGATTAAGTGAGGGATTGAAATCCTTTAATGCTTATATCATGGTTACATGCCAAGTCAAAGCTTTTATTGATGTTTACAGTGTTTAAGATCAAACGGGTGAACATGAGGGTTATTTTGACAGTTCATTTTGAAATGTATTCATACTGACTGGAGCTACGCGTGTGTTAAAGGCTTTTAATGCACACCTTCCAGCCAATCAGAATCCATAATATAGTGAATGATAATGATCTCAAACACACATCATCCCTCATCTGAAGACTCTGTGAGATATCAAGTGTTTAGTTCTCATCACGTGATGTGTTTCATGTGATCTGCTGGTGGACACTCTTGTGCGGTGGTTCTTATTCACGGACTCTTTCATTATTAAACAAGTAAAGATGTGTTTATATTTCCAATCAGAATACCAGAGTCATTCACAGTGTCCGCTTGAGTATGACACGGATCTCACGCACAGATCTCACAGTCCAGTGTTTGACTTTATTCATACAGATGAGACGCCGGCAGAAGAGAGATTCATTCAGCTTCTGTCAAAACAAACATGACACTCTTAGAATGACACTCGTGTGACACACACATGACACACATGTTTGTTTACCTGTAGTTAGTCATCATCATCATCATCTTCAGGCACAAATATATCATGTTCTTCCAGTAACGCTGCGAAATTCTTACTGATCTGAGTGCCGACATACAGGAACGGAGCTACAACCATCATGATCCGCATCAGACCCAAAGACGTCTGCACAAAACAGACACATACCTCTCACCAGCACTACACAACACTACACACATCACTCATTGGGTCCATTCGGCATTTCTTGAAATTATATTTTTTTAAATGATCCTACATATAGATCTCAAACTGATGCTGTCAGCTTATGAAACACTGAGAATCACTCTATAAAACCTTCATCCGTAAAATTTCTTATGTCTTCATAATCTCACTGTTTCTTTCTTCACAAAATGATTCAAATCTAAATTATTAGCCGAAGTTTGAGTGATTTGACAAGAATGACCCCAAAGTGAAACGTCACATCAGATGTCATCATTACTACACAACACAACATTAATCACTAATAACATCTCTGCAGGGATGACTAATGTTACATTTTTATCTTAATAATAATTATTATTACTGCATATATAACACACACACACACAC
>CM056457.1:3283832-3317243 GCA_029783895.1 Triplophysa bombifrons
GGAAATGAAGTCTTTTTCATTACAGCGCTGACAATGTTTTAAGATTAAAGATGTTACGTTTTCTTCAGTGGTCATGACGTCAGCTATTAAAACATGCAATAAATAATCAACGGATTTGGGGAACAGTTATTGGTTTTATTCTGACATTTACGACATATGAATCCAAAATAATACGAAATGTTGTACATATTTTTGGCACTTTTTCTGATGGCGTTTTGGCTTGAAAAAGTGGGTACGTTGGACAAACAAATGTAATGTTTTATGACAATATTACATTATTTGGGGTATCATCATATATAATATGTACGTGGATAAATATTTTTTTTTTTCATCTAAACTATACAGATTATTAAACAACCGTGGATCGTGTTGATCAAATTATCCGTTAAAAAGGAATTTAATATTTTTGTTTACATATATAGATTCACACTAGGGGTGGGCGGATCGATCCTGAAATATCGATACTTCCGATGCTGTGGCTGTATCGAAAAGGATCGATCCTAATATTAAAACATCGATACTAATGTGTTTTTACTACAGATTTTATTTATTTACAAATTTAGCTAATAATTGTATAATAAATAACTATTTATTTCCCATACACCTAGTTTTGCACACGTTGCTCCACCCTGAAATTCTGTGTTTTGTAGTGCGCTATCACGTGACTCAGCAGCACCAAGCGCAGACACGCAGACGCAGCTGCAGCCAGTGAAAAGAATAAAAAACTGCGCACTGCGATGTGTGTTTGTGGGCCTTTGGGGTTAAAAAGCCAAATATTAAAAGTACTTTACTATTTAAACATTTTATTGACTTTGTTTCTCAAACAGTGGTGTGCACTTTGTTTATAAATTCACTTAAAAATGTAATGAAAGGGCAATTTAATTCGTAATATTATTGTGTCTAAACACTGAACAAAAAGGGAAAAGCAGTTTTAAAAGCATTGTTCCTCATTAATAATTTTGTGCACTTTGTTTTTTTTAAAGCTAGAGAAGTAGTTCTAGGATAGGGACAATTGTTTTGTTATATATCATTTTTCTGTTCTGTAACTCTGTTACTGTTAGCATTGTCCAATAATAATATGATGCAAAGTCCATGGATGCAAATTCTATTACAGGAATACATAACTAAACATATATATTTATTTGGTTTAAATTATGTCCCGTGATTTAACATCTACATGATTAATTAGCCTATAGGCACATTAAGAGCATAAATAACAAAATATTTTATTGGTCATGAAAATGTATTCAGATTTAGCAAATGTATGATGCATTCATCTGATAAATCATGAGATTTCATCCACTGGAAAGTACATGTAAATTCAAGTGAATGCTTCTAAAAGTATTGGTATCGGTATCGATATCGGCAATACTGGCACTGCATGTACTTGGTATCGGATCGGTACCAAATTTTACAGTATCGCCCACCGCTAATTCACACCTTTCACACTTCTCAAGCATTGAAGTTTTATTTCCCGACAATATGTTTCTTTAATCATCACACATTAGGGTCCGGGGCAGATCCTGGTGCCGCGAGGCATCTCACTAAGTAGGTGAGTCACCTCAGCAGTCGGACCTGTGCCCTTACAAAAATTCCTCTCGCGAGTTTGAGCGAGGACACGGGCGTCACCCCGCGTCGTTATTTTCCTTACTCATCAGTTTAAGGCATGACGTGATGGAGCGCGAGACAGAGTACAGCACAGAATGCGCGTGTGTGCACAGTGATGGTGAGAGAATGAGCGCGCGCGCAGTCACTCTTCTCTTCACTCATCAGATGTTTGTCCGTCATTAGTTCACTATAACACAAACAGTTACGAATTAAAATGTATTTAAATGCTCCAGATTCGCCATTTAATCCCTGGTTGGAGGTTACGAGCGGTGCATTGTGGGAAAGTGTATAACGTCACAGTTTGGCGACGCGGTGGGAGGAGGGGGGTCAACTTAGTTTTATTTTGTTTGTTTATATTATAATTAAGTCAACGTTATTGATTTGGGTGTCCTGCTTCGTCTAGATACATTTTCTAACCGAACACTTTAGAACATCCTTATACATTCAGGTATGTATAGAGTCTTCTCTTATTTATTTACAAACGCTTATGTAAAGTTTCACCTTGTTTATTTGAAGCAGGTTTGATGTGGTGGTGGTCAGCTGTGTTTGTCTAAAAATGAAATGTGTAAAGCAAGAGAAGAGAGAATATCGAGAAAGTGAAATCAAAAGAAAGCACTTCACATGCTGCTTTAGAATAGAGTTAATTTAATTTAGTTATTACATTTCCATTTCGTTCAGTAAGATGTGGTCATTATCTGGTAGACGATCAAATATATATAACATGAATATATTACAGCGTGTGTGTGTGTTGTACATTCTGAAGGGTTAACCCTCCGGACTGAGACCTGGAATGGATGAAGGGTTTAGGGACCCAACAACTGCTTCTTGAAGTGGCCGTCGTGACGCGACTATCTGCCCACAGAATCATGGTGCAGTGAAGTGAGCATCAGTTGTAACCTTCGAAATTCAAGAAGTGAACTTTAAAGTAGCCAGTTTTCAACATGTCGGTTTGGAACTTTCTTTTTACACGGCGGCCATTATTGTTCCTTTCCGAATTGCCCTTAAGAGGGCGGTATACGCCGTTCGGAACGCACCGATATTTGTCCCTCTCCGCTGGCCGTCTTGCGACTCCTATGCCCCGCCCTTATCTATTTCCGCTCACGCGTAGAGTTGTTCGAATGGGCTCCAGCGATCGCAGACATGGCGGATCTTTCTCTGGATGAAGTGATTCGGCGTCGAAATGTTAACGTTAGAGGTTCCAGTAAGAGGTATTTCTTTCGACACATTTTAAACAGCAGCCATTTTTAAACGCGGAGTTGTTTTTGGAAGTTTCTATTCTTTCGCGAACCTGTTTATTAGCGCTGTTGTGGCTGGACGTGATGTCCCACCCTCTGCCATCGCTGATTGGCTTTCGCGTCTAAACTCGTGTTATCATTGGCTTTCGCGCTACTCAAGGCCTTCATTGCGCTGTTGTTTGCGGTTAAACATTGTTTTCCTTTAACTCATTTCTCAGTCTTAACAGGTTTAAACGAAGACTTTAACTTATCAGAGTTCTGCGGACTGCACGATATAAACTACAACCGCACGATCTTGATGTGATGACTATATCACCTCGTGTTTTAATATGCTGTGTTGAATGTTTGTGTTTTACTTGTACAGTAGCCGTTTACACTATTTAGTGGTTTTCTGTTTAATTCCTGCATGATATACTCTTGTGTTTATGATAGTAAACGGTAGAACAATTACAGTAAATTATATTTAAAAAGTAAACAGTACAGTGTTTACTAACTTTTTGTTGTATATGAGAGTCATAGTAATATATAATACAGTATTTTTTCATGCCGTGGAGCGAATGAATTTATGAAAGTCTCTCTTCAGACATGTGTGCTCAACATTGGCAAAAATGTAAATAAATCCGGAATGTTATTACAGGATCATGTAACTTGTGTTTTATCTGTGAATGTGTGTTTGTCTCACAGGCCCATGTATGGCAGAGGGGCGGTGTCGGTGGGCAGGGCCTTTGATGCCCGTCAGAAGATTGGCACCAGTGATGTCAGACAGCGACTAGGTGTGGGAGGAGCCACTGCAGGTGAATGCCTTGAGCGCTGTTTTTAATAAGCAATTCTGTAACTGCTACTCAGTTTTTCATCCACCTGTTCGTCCGTCCGTCCAGGGTTTCCGTTGAAGGACGCAAGAGAGAAACTGGGACAGAAAGATGCGCGCTCCCGCATCCGTGGCCGAGGAGGGGCTGCCAGTGCGGTGCAGGACGCGCGGCAGATGTTGAACTCGCGTAAACAACAGCAGACACCTCTTACCGCAGTACAGTCTCAGCCCGCCAAGCCCACCGCTGCAGGAATACCACACATCCATATCCAAAATACCGCTCCAATCACCACTGCCGCCAGGAACTTTCCCACCAATCAGGGCCTGAGCTCCAGAGTCGGCGTGGCCTTGCAGCCAGGAGGCGGGATTTCAAAAGTAGTGGATGCACGCGATAGGTTGAGCTTGAAGAGAAGCGCCCCATCAACAACCAATCAGAAAGCAGCACTTCTGAAGATCACCAAAACCATTCAGGTGAGCAGATTAGTATAGAAAAATCTAAACTTCTACTTAAGACGCATGTTAAATGTGTGTGTGTTCAGCAGCAGAGGCCGGTGGGAATGACCAGCGGGATAAGAATGAATGTTCCTTCTAGAGCGTCTCAGGTGAGACTGACACGACACAATTTCATCACCATATTTCAATATTTTTGAAAAGGAGTTAGATACTTTTGTGTGATTGTTTTGGAACCAATTAAAGGAGACAAATATTTCCGTCAAATGAGTGAGTGTGACTTAAGTGCAGATTGTGTAATGTTTGTGATGTTCTGTGTGTAGGAGGAGGAGGAGGAGGATGATGATGCTGTGATGCCCAGCAAACAGATGAAGATCACTACAGCCAAAAACCTGCAGACACGAGTGAGACGCACAACATCACAACACACACACACACATGTAAGCAACGTCAATATACACACAACACCCTCGATCAATGTGTGTGTGTTTAGATGGGGTCAGGCTCTCTCTCGGCTCCGTTCACTAAGGTGGTGAAGAACGACTCTTACACACCAGCTTCAGTCTCTGTGCCGCCCTCTCGTCCAGCTGCCCGCCCCCCCACACAGACCCTGCAGCCCGTCTCCAGGACCACCGTTACTAAACAACCCACCGCTGGAGACCCCAATGCTCACACACCTGCTGCACAGGTAACACACACACACTATAAATGTGATGTGTGCTCATATTCTGTTTGAAAAGATTCACATGACATCCATTGTTAAACACCCAAAAAACACAATCAAAGCTTCGAAAACCTGACATAGCTGCTTCATTGAACACACTTACAGATATGACGGCATGACATTCAACGCAGTGTGATTTTGATTCACAAGCACGATCATCGACAAACGCATCATTATCTATAAAAACTGAAAACATGCTGTCTTTAAGTGAATGCACCTCGAGTTATGTCTTTACAACGTGCACATTGTTTTAAACGTGACAATACATGGGACAAACACGTCATATTGCTTTCCTGTAGCTCAGTGGTAAGAGCATTGTGTTAACAACGCAAGGTTGTGGGTTTGATCCCAGGGGATTGCAAATACCTGTGTAAAATGTATAGGATAAAGCAATGTAAGTCACTTTGGATAAAAGCGTCTGCCAAATGCCTAAATGTAAATGTAACTGAATGTGTCAGTCAGTCAATGTTTTGTTGTTTGTGTTTTGTAGCCTGTCTGTAGTCCACTGGAGGGCACAAAGATCACAGTGAATAACCTTCATCCCCGTGTCACAGAGGAGGACATAGTGGTGAGTAACACACACACACACACATGTATGTTTTATTATCTCCGTGGGGACAGTCCATAGGAGGAATGAATTGTTTACTATACAAACTGTATATTTTATCCCCAAACACAACCCCTAAACCTAAAGATCGTAGAAAACTTTTTACATTTTTAAAATCTCTATAATTTTGTACAATTTATAAGCTTTTGTGCCTGTGGGGACCCAGTAACACGGGTCCCCATGAGTTGGTGTGTGTTCAGGTTTAGGTCCACAATAACATATAAAAGCCAAGTCCACACACATTCATTTGTGTGTTCATAACGAGCACATATCATCTGACTGTGTGTGTGTGTGTGTGTGTGTGTGTGTGTGTGTGTGTGTGTGTGTGTGTGTGTGTGTGTGTGCGCGCAGGAGTTATTCTGTGTCTGCGGCGCTCTGAAACGTGCACGGATGGTGAAAGTGGGTGTGGCCGAGGTTGTGTTTGTGCGTAAAGAGGATGCTGTCAGCGCGTACAGGAAGTACAACAACCGCTGTCTGGACGGTAACACAACAATCACTCACACCCAACACCAGCAGAAACAAATTCAGATATCATCATTTCACCCGATGGGGAGAAGAGTGAATCTCAGTTAACAGATGAATCTCGCTCTCGATCTCTGCAGGTCAGCCGATGAAGTGTAACCTGCACATTCAGGGGAACATCATCACATCAGAGCAGCCCATTTTACTGTAAGATCTCCTGCTGTCTCTCTCTCACATACACACATCTGTGTGAGTTTCTGTACACTGTTCAGTTACTGTCATCTCTCTCTCTCTCTCTCTGTGTGTCAGGAGGTTGAGCGATAATCCGGGTGCTGAGGGCTCAGGACAGAAGGAGGGCTCGTCTCGCTCCGGGTCCAGAACCTCATCCACCCCAGATGTGGATCCACAGACCATCCTGAAGGCTCTGTTTAAATCATCCAGTCAGCAGCCCAACCCCAGTGAGACGCCCGGATCCACGGCCTTCCGCATCAAGATTTAACACACACACACACACACACACACACACACACAGAAGAGGATGGCTGCTTGGATTGTGTCTGTTTTTATTGTCGGGTTTTGATGATTTACTGGTTCATATGAAACACTTTGTTGTGTCTGATGTTTTTAATACTCTGTCACAGATCAGTATGTGTAATAATACTGGATCAGGTCTGTGCTGGACTTGTGTCTCTCTGTTGCTCTCTTTCTCATTTGTGACTTTATTCTCTAGATGTTCTCCAGTAAAGATCTCACTTTATAACCGGTGTGTTTCTTCTGCTTTGATCATTTGTACACATATGTAAGAAGAGGCTTAAGACTTGTCCCAGACTAAAATGAATGTGTGATCTGTCTTACGTGAAGAGAACTTAACAGAAACATCTTAAAAGTATATCAGTGTCATTGTTGTGTCTCGAGACACACATCAGTAGGGTTTTTCTCTAAGGCATTTTTATAAAAGCAACATAAGAATGTTAGTGCTACGAAAGCACCAATCTGTGAAAACGGTTTGGAGCTCATTTGCTATCAAGCAATGGAAGACTGACCAGACTGAACTCATGTTGTCTTAAATCTACTTCATTATATTGTTTTATTATCACTGTTACCATGTATTATGAACTTGTATAAGGATCCCATCCGAGCAGCTAAAAAACAACAACATTCAGTATATGCCTTTATTTAGAAAGAAACACGTATTTGTAGTCCTGGGGCCCGTTCTTCGTACGTCGCTTATTACATCCGAGATCAAATGACACATCCGAGATGATATCATCGTGCTAATCATGATCCGGCTAATTGGGTTCTTCGAACACACCTGCCGGATATGATTAGTATCGCTGGATTGAGTTATCTGAGATTATTGCGCGTTCTTGCGATTGTTTAAAAGGCGATATGTATCGATAGTAGAAACAATGATCAGCAACGCTGCTATTGGCTGCTCATCATCGCAAAAGAGCGCGCTCAGTTTTTCAGCGCAACAGAGCAAGAATTATTACTGGAAGGGTTTGATGAGTTTGAAAAAATAATTAAAACGCCAGGGAACACTTCAAAGTGTGCAAAGCCAGGAGAGAGGACTGGCAAAAAGTAGCAGACAAATTAAATGCGTAAGTGTTCCATGTTATGGTTTTATCCCTTATTATTACAGTATATATTCTTATTTTAATAATTTAATAATTGCTTAATGTCAGAGCCAGCTCAGGACCCACTAGAACATGGGAACAAGTAAAAGTGAAGTACAAGAATATTCTTCAAACTGGTAATTCTTTCTACTTCTACTGTTTAGTATCTGTTACCTAAAACATTTTAAATGATGTGTTTGTCTGTTTATAATCAGCAATCAAGAAAAAGGCGGAGCAGAAAAAACAGGTGGTGGTCCTGCACCCCCACATTATACCCCTGCAGAATAGCTGGCCCTTGTGCTAAATGAGAACCGACCCATTGTAAAGGGCTCTTCCTTAGACCTAAAGCCAGGGACCAGTAATAGCAACACCTTAATTACAGGTAAATGAGTTATAAATCATCTTGCTACACTGAAAATAATTTGTTGCTGCGTTAAATTAGGTCTATAATCCAAATGGCTGGTACAGTCATTTCAACAGATAAATATTGAGTCAATTGCTTTGAATTGTGATGGTGAAAATTGCATAACAAATGTAAAAATATTTTGCAATATGTTATTGATCATATTTTTTCCTAGTGTATTGTAATGCCATTGAGTTCTCCTCTTTTATGTAGTTTTGCATAATACACCAACACTTTTACCTGTTCCAAAGAAAGTGGTGGCGGAAATATGTGCAATAAGTGGACATTTCTAACTTTACATCAAAAGGAAAGAAAGTGCAATACTTTGTAATACCCATTTTTCTTTTGCACAGGACAGTGAAGAAACCCTCTCAGATGACTGTCCTGTGGAGGAAGTACTTGTAAGTGCACAAATAACTTTATTTAATTTATAGGTGTGTACATATTATTTCTGACTGCAATATGAGTTGCAGGAGGAAACGCCTACAGCACAAAGTGATACAGAGGTGGGCAGTCTACTTTTCCTTTTTCTCTAACATGAGGCTTGTGTTGAGTTTATTTTTTTGAATGGCACAGGGGGATATCCGTACCCTATATAAACGGAATCTTCAACAGAAAATTTAGTATTTTGCTCTTAAAAAGCAAAAATTAAGGGGAGAAATTGAACTTGGCACCTTAAAGAAGAAAAAAACTGGCACTAGAGATTGAGTTGCTTGAAAAAGGAACTTCAGAGTAAGTGATAAAACACTATTTTTCACAAAGAGCACCATTGCTGCCCTTGGATAACAATATATCTTATTGCAGGCAAAAGATGACCATCACTGGCTTTTCTTGAAAAACAATAATTGAAATAAAACTCCATGAACTAAGCATGTTGTCTTGTCTTCTATTATTAATTTAATGAAGGTTTATGTGTAAAAAAGAATTCAAAAATGGTTTTCCACAATTCTGTCCTGTGCAGCTCTGCCACTAGCTTGGTCCAAGTGCACTGGCTGGAGGTCATCATCAGGCTGCACCTCCACCACAGGGGTCCTCTCCTTTCTGATAGTGGCAACAATAATGTCACAGGCCCTGTCAGGTGCAACCTCAGACCCTTAAGACACTGAAATCTTCCCTTTAGTTGGCCAAAGGTCATTTCAATGCGTGCCCTTGTCCTGGCTAGAGCTGCATTGTAACGGGTTTGTGGTCCAGGGAATGGCCTCATGAAGTACTGCCTGCAGGCATAGCCCCTGTCACCAAGCAGGACCCCATCGTAAGCACCTGAAAAATGCAGTTTTGTTAGGCTCAGAATAAAATGATGTAATACAGTGAGTTTTAAATCATTTTAACCACGTTCAAATAATGTGCATGAATGTGACTCTCTGAAAATCCTGGAGTCATGCACAGAACCAGACCATGTGGCGTCCACATTTGAAATGTGGAACATGGAGTCACACACCATCTAAAATATTTGAAATCAGTCAACTGCATACTTTTTGATTACATTATTTTTTTTTTTTATTTATTGCTAATCTGGAATATTAATAATCGAAATAGTAATTTACTTGCACATTTACACTGTAAAATCCCTTTCGGTTCACAAAATCCCCTTCATTGGGGCGAGGTGGGGCCTTGATGGGGACGTGTGTGCAGTCTATGGCACCAATAACGTTAGGGAAGCCTGAGGAACAAATACTGTAAGTCCTAGGCTACTTTTTGGCATGATCATGTTTGCATGATCTTCATTAACAATTATAATGTACCTGCAATGGCAAAAAAAATCTGCTTCACAGCCTGTGGTCTTAAGTGTCTTGGAAATACCACAAAGCCCCCTAAAAACTGTTTGAGTGACAGATAAACTTTGCGAATGGCACGACATACAGCACTTTTACCCACGTTTTCTGTATCTCCAATAGTGTAAAGGAAAGTGCGACTCGCAAAGAGTCACAAAGCTATACAAACTGTTTGTGCAGTTGTTAAAGCCAGACTGCGACGAGTCGAACATTTAACGTGTGGCTCCAACAAGTTGATTATGTAGATACACCCTCCCGAGAAAAATGATATCTCTCAATCAGTAGATTATCGCGGAGAACTAAAGGATTCTGTCGATATTGCAAAACGCGATTAATTTGAAAAGCTCTTTGAATTATTCTGGCACCTTCAGCAACTGATCCTGACGTAAAAACGGACAAGACATGTCTACGAAAGACTTCTCATATCACCTCCGCTTATAAAGCCGGGATCTAATCCTGTTTACATGAAGTAAGCCTGCTCGCGAGCAGGTTCAAGTTTACGGACCTGTTGCTATGACAGCAAGTCCAGGATGAGCTTCGAAGAACCAAACAATCCAAGATCATGCCAAATCGTCAACAATCAAATCCAGCTAACCGAGTTAGCGACGTACGAAGAACGGGCCCCTGAAGTAAAAGAACTACAGTCTCCGGCGCGCGTCACGGTTTCCGGTGAGGACTGTGAGAATGAAGATGGCGGCGTCCGGCAGCGAGCACGCGACTGTTATTCCAGGAGGTTTTACAGGTATTTCTAATACAATGTTTCCAATAAAATCGCCTTTGGGTTTGGAAGGCGCCGCAATTCTTTATAACTAAAACAAACGATGTAAATGAAAACATCGCGAGATGACCTGATTCAGAATGTGTTTGGTCTCACTGCACAGTATACGTGAACGACAGACAGACAGACAGACAGATTCAGATCTTTACAGAACCTCTTTATTGGTTTGTTTTGTTTGTCAGTGATGTCACTGAAGTTCAGAGAAGAAGATGCTGCAGCTCATCAGCTGTGTGTTAAAGAACATCGAGTCCGATCCGAGAAAAACATCAACAGACCTCAAGACAGAACACTCTTCATCCTCAACATCCCTCCATACTGCACACAGGTACACAACACACACAACAGAACACTCTTCATCCTCAACATCCCTCCATACTGCACACAGGTACACAACACACACACACACAACAGAACACTCTTCATCCTCAACATCCCTCCATACTGCACACAGGTACACACACACACACAACAGAACACTCTTCATCCTCAACATCCCTCCATACTGCACACAGGTACACAACACACACACAACAGAACACTCTTCATCCTCAACATCCCTCCATACTGCACACAGGTACACAACACACACACACACACACACACAACAGAACACTCTTCATCCTCAACATCCCTCCATACTGCACACAGGTACACAACACACACACAACAGAACACTCTTCATCCTCAACATCCCTCCATACTGCACACAGGTACACAACACACACACAACAGAACACTCTTCATCCTCAACATCCCTCCATACTGCACACAGGTACACAACACACACACACACACACAACAGAACACTCTTCATCCTCAACATCCCTCCATACTGCACACAGGTACACAACACACACACACACACACACACACACACACACACAACAGAACACTCTTCATCCTCAACATCCCTCCATACTGCACACAGGTACACAACACACACACACACACAACAGAACACTCTTCATCCTCAACATCCCTCCATACTGCACACAGGTACACAACACACACACAACAGAACACTCTTCATCCTCAACATCCCTCCATACTGCACACAGGTACACACACACACACAACAGAACACTCTTCATCCTCAACATCCCTCCATACTGCACACAGGTACACAACACACACACAACAGAACACTCTTCATCCTCAACATCCCTCCATACTGCACACAGGTACACAACACACACACAACAGAACACTCTTCATCCTCAACATCCCTCCATACTGCACACAGGTACACAACACACACACACACACACACAACAGAACACTCTTCATCCTCAACATCCCTCCATACTGCACACAGGTACACAACACACACACACACACACAACAGAACACTCTTCATCCTCAACATCCCTCCATACTGCACACAGGTACACAACACACACACACACACAACAGAACACTCTTCATCCTCAACATCCCTCCATACTGCACACAGGTACACAACACACACACAACAGAACACTCTTCATCCTCAACATCCCTCCATACTGCACACAGGTACACACACACACACACACAACAGAACACTCTTCATCCTCAACATCCCTCCATACTGCACACAGGTACACAACACACACACAACAGAACACTCTTCATCCTCAACATCCCTCCATACTGCACACAGGTACACAACACACACACAACAGAACACTCTTCATCCTCAACATCCCTCCATACTGCACACAGGTACACAACACACACACACACACACAACAGAACACTCTTCATCCTCAACATCCCTCCATACTGCACACAGGTACACAACACACACACACACACACACACACACACACACACACACACACACACACACACAACAGAACACTCTTCATCCTCAACATCCCTCCATACTGCACACAGGTACACAACACACACACACACACACACACACACACACACACACACACACACACACACAACAGAACACTCTTCATCCTCAACATCCCTCCATACTGCACACAGGTACACAACACACACACACACACACACACACACACACACACACACACACACACACACACACACACACACACACACAACAGAACACTCTTCATCCTCAACATCCCTCCATACTGCACACAGGTACACAACACACACACACACACACACACACACAACAGAACACTCTTCATCCTCAACATCCCTCCATACTGCACACAGGTACACAACACACACACACACACACACAACAGAACACTCTTCATCCTCAACATCCCTCCATACTGCACACAGGTACACACACACACACACACAACAGAACACTCTTCATCCTCAACATCCCTCCATACTGCACACAGGTACACAACACACACACACACACACACACACACAACAGAACACTCTTCATCCTCAACATCCCTCCATACTGCACACAGGTACACAACACACACACAACAGAACACTCTTCATCCTCAACATCCCTCCATACTGCACACAGGTACACACACACACACACACACACACACACACACACACACACACACACACACACACACACACACACACACACACACAACAGAACACTCTTCATCCTCAACATCCCTCCATACTGCACACAGGTACACAACACACACACACAACAGAACACTCTTCTTCCTCAACATCCCTCCATACTGCACACAGGTACACAACACACACACACACACACACACACACACACAACAGAACACTCTTCATCCTCAACATCCCTCCATACTGCACACAGGTACACAACTCACACACACACACACACACACAACAGAACACTTTTCATACTGCACACAGGTACACAACACACACACACACACACACACAACAGAACACTCTTCATCCTCAACATCCCTCCATACTGCACACAGGTACACAACACACACACACAACAGAACACTCTTCTTCCTCAACATCCCTCCATACTGCACACAGGTACACAACACACACACACACACACACACAACAGAACACTCTTCATCCTCAACATCCCTCCATACTGCACACAGGTACACAACTCACACACACACACACGACAGAACACTTTTCAAACTGCACACAGGTACACAACACACACACACAACAGAACACTCTTCATCCTCAACATCCCTCCATACTGCACACAGGTACACAACACACACACACACACACACACACAACAGAACACTCTTCATCCTCAACATCCCTCCATACTGCACACAGGTACACAACACACACACAACAGAACACTCTTCTTCCTCAACATCCCTCCATACTGCACACAGGTACACAACACACACACACACACACACACAACAGAACACTCTTCATCCTCAACATCCCTCCATACTGCACACAGGTACACAACACACACACACACGCACAACAGAACACTCTTCATCCTCAACATTCCTCCATACTGCACACAGGTACACAACACACACACAACAGAACACTCTTCATCCTCAACATCCCTCCATACTGCACACAGGTACACAACACACACACACACACACACACACAACAGAACACTCTTCATCCTCAACATCCCTCCATACTGCACACAGGTACACAACACACACACACACACACACACACACACAACAGAACACTCTTCATCCTCAACATCCCTCCATACTGCACACAGGTACACAACACACACACACACGCACAACAGAACACTCTTCATCCTCAACATCCCTCCATACTGCACACAGGTACACAACACACACAACAGAACACTCTTCATCCTCAACATCCCTCCATACTGCACACAGGTACACAACACACACACACACACACACAACAGAACACTCTTCATCCTCAACATCCCTCCATACTGCACACAGGTACACAACACACACACACACACACACACAACAGAACACTCTTCATCCTCAACATCCCTCCATACTGCACACAGGTACACAACACACACACAACAGAACACTCTTCATCCTCAACATCCCTCCATACTGCACACAGGTACACAACACACACACACACAACAGAACACTCTTCATCCTCAACATCCCTCCATACTGCACACAGGTACACAACACACACACACATGACAGAACACTTTTCAAACTGCACACAGGTACACAACACACACACACACGACAGAACACTTTTCAAACTGCACACAGGTACACAACACACACACAAACGACAGAACACTTTTCAAACTGCACACAGGTACACAACACACACACACAAGACAGAACACTTTTCAAACTGCACACAGGTACACAACACACACACACACGACAGAACACTTTTCAAACTGCACACAGGTACACAACACACACACACATGACAGAACACTTTTCAAACTGCACACAGGTACACAACACACACACACATGACAGAACACTTTTCAAACTGCACACAGGTACACAACACACACACAAACGACAGAACACTTTTCAAACTGCACACAGGTACACAACACACACACACACATGACAGAACACTTTTCAAACTGCACACAGGTACACAACACACACACAAACGACAGAACACTTTTCAAACTGCACACAGGTACACAACACACACACACATGACAGAACACTTTTCAAACTGCACACAGGTACACAACACACACACAAACGACAGAACACTTTTCAAACTGCACACAGGTACACAACACACACACACACACACACAAGACAGAACACTTTTCAAACTGCACACAGGTACACAACACACACACACACACACACAAGACAGAACACTTTTCAAACTGCACACAGGTACACAACACACACACACACGACAGAACACTTTTCAAACTGCACACAGGTACACAACACACACACACACTCGACAGAACACTTTTCAAACTGCACACAGGTACACAACACACACACAAACGACAGAACACTTTTCAAACTGCACACAGGTACACAACACACACACAAACGACAGAACACTTTTCAAACTGCACACAGGTACACAACACACACACAAACGACAGAACACTTTTCAAACTGCACACAGGTACACAACACACACACAAACGACAGAACACTTTTCAAACTGCACACAGGTACACAACACACACACACACATGACAGAACACTTTTCAAACTGCACACAGGTACACAACACACACACACACACATGACAGAACACTTTTCAAACTGCACACAGGTACACAACACACACACACACAAGACAGAACACTTTTCAAACTGCACACAGGTACACAACACACACACACACGACAGAACACTTTTCAAACTGCACACAGGTACACAACACACACACACACACATGACAGAACACTTTTCAAACTGCACACAGGTACACAACACACACACACACACAAGACAGAACACTTTTCAAACTGCACACAGGTACACAACACACACACAAACGACAGAACACTTTTCAAACTGCACACAGGTACACAACACACACACAAACGACAGAACACTTTTCAAACTGCACACAGGTACACAACACACACACAAACGACAGAACACTTTTCAAACTGCACACAGGTACACAACACACACACACATGACAGAACACTTTTCAAACTGCACACAGGTACACAACACACACACACATGACAGAACACTTTTCAAACTGCACACAGGTACACAACACACACACAAACGACAGAACACTTTTCAAACTGCACACAGGTACACAACACACACACACATGACAGAACACTTTTCAAACTGCACACAGGTACACAACACACACACACACATGACAGAACACTTTTCAAACTGCACACAGGTACACAACACACACACAAACGACAGAACACTTTTCAAACTGCACACAGGTACACAACACACACACAAACGACAGAACACTTTTCAAACTGCACACAGGTACACAACACACACAAACACACACACACATGACAGAACACTTTTCAAACTGCACACAGGTACACAACACACACACGACAGAACACTTTTCAAACTGCACACAGGTACACAACACACACACACATGACAGAACACTTTTCAAACTGCACACAGGTACACAACACACACACACAAGACAGAACACTTTTCAAACTGCACACAGGTACACAACAGACACACAAACGACAGAACACTTTTCAAACTGCACACAGGTACACAACACACACACACACACACACACACACGACAGAACACTTTTCAAACTGCACACAGGTACACAACACACACACACACGACAGAACACTTTTCAAACTGCACACAGGTACACAACACACACACACATGACAGAACACTTTTCAAACTGCACACAGGTACACAACACACACACACATGACAGAACACTTTTCAAACTGCACACAGGTACACAACACACACACAAACGACAGAACACTTTTCAAACTGCACACAGGTACACAACACACACACACACACATGACAGAACACTTTTCAAACTGCACACAGGTACACAACACACACACACACGACAGAACACTTTTCAAACTGCACACAGGTACACAACACACACACACACATGACAGAACACTTTTCAAACTGCACACAGGTACACAACACACACACACAAGACAGAACACTTTTCAAACTGCACACAGGTACACAACACACACACACACACACGACAGAACACTTTTCAAACTGCACTCAGGTACACAACACACACACACACACGACAGAACACTTTTCAAACTGCACACAGGTACACAACACACACACACATGACAGAACACTTTTCAAACTGCACACAGGTACACAACACACACACACACGACAGAACACTTTTCAAACTGCACACAGGTACACAACACACACACGACAGAACACTTTTCAAACTGCACACAGGTACACAACACACACACACACACATGACAGAACACTTTTCAAACTGCACACAGGTACACAACACACACACACACGACAGAACACTTTTCAAACTGCACACAGGTACACAACACACACACACACGACAGAACACTTTTCAAACTGCACACAGGTACACAACACACACACACACGACAGAACACTTTTCAAACTGCACACAGGTACACAACACACACACACATGACAGAACACTTTTCAAACTGCACACAGGTACACAACACACACACACATGACAGAACACTTTTCAAACTGCACACAGGTACACAACACACACACACACATGACAGAACACTTTTCAAACTGCACACAGGTACACAACACACACACACATGACAGAACACTTTTCAAACTGCACACAGGTACACAACACACACACACATGACAGAACACTTTTCAAACTGCACACAGGTACACAACACACACACAAACGACAGAACACTTTTCAAACTGCACACAGGTACACAACACACACACACACATGACAGAACACTTTTCAAACTGCACACAGGTACACAACACACACACAAACGACAGAACACTTTTCAAACTGCACACAGGTACACAACACACACACACACACATGACAGAACACTTTTCAAACTGCACACAGGTACACAACACACACACAAACGACAGAACACTTTTCAAACTGCACACAGGTACACAACACACACACACACACACGACAGAACACTTTTCAAACTGCACACAGGTACACAACACACACACACACATATGACAGAACACTTTTCAAACTGCACACAGGTACACAACACACACACACACACACACACGACAGAACACTTTTCAAACTGCACACAGGTACACAACACACACACACACACACACGACAGAACACTTTTCAAACTGCACACAGGTACACAACACACACACGACAGAACACTTTTCAAACTGCACACAGGTACACAACACACACACACACACATGACAGAACACTTTTCAAACTGCACACAGGTACACAACACACACACACACACACGACAGAACACTTTTCAAACTGCACACAGGTACACAACACACACACACACACATGACAGAACACTTTTCAAACTGCACACAGGTACACAACACACACACACACACACGACAGAACACTTTTCAAACTGCACACAGGTACACAACACACACACACACACATGACAGAACACTTTTCAAACTGCACACAGGTACACAACACACACACACATGACAGAACACTTTTCAAACTGCACACAGGTACACAACACACACACACACGACAGAACACTTTTCAAACTGCACACAGGTACACAACACACACACACACATATGACAGAACACTTTTCAAACTGCACACAGGTACACAACACACACACACACACACACGACAGAACACTTTTCAAACTGCACACAGGTACACAACACACACACACACACACACGACAGAACACTTTTCAAACTGCACACAGGTACACAACACACACACGACAGAACACTTTTCAAACTGCACACAGGTACACAACACACACACACACACATGACAGAACACTTTTCAAACTGCACACAGGTACACAACACACACACACACACACGACAGAACACTTTTCAAACTGCACACAGGTACACAACACACACACACACACATGACAGAACACTTTTCAAACTGCACACAGGTACACAACACACACACACACACACGACAGAACACTTTTCAAACTGCACACAGGTACACAACACACACACACACACATGACAGAACACTTTTCAAACTGCACACAGGTACACAACACACACACACATGACAGAACACTTTTCAAACTGCACACAGGTACACAACACACACACACACGACAGAACACTTTTCAAACTGCACAGAGGTACACAACA
The DNA here is from genome assembly GCA_029783895.1 of Triplophysa bombifrons. NCBI lineage: Eukaryota > Metazoa > Chordata > Actinopteri > Cypriniformes > Nemacheilidae > Triplophysa > Triplophysa bombifrons. The sequence goes on from CM056457.1 coordinate 3,302,974, forward strand.
CACACACACGACAGAACACTTTTCAAACTGCACACAGGTACACAACACACACACACACACACGACAGAACACTTTTCAAACTGCACACAGGTACACAACACACACACACACACATGACAGAACACTTTTCAAACTGCACACAGGTACACAACACACACACACACACATGACAGAACACTTTTCAAACTGCACACAGGTACACAACACACACACACATGACAGAACACTTTTCAAACTGCACACAGGTACACAACACACACACACACGACAGAACACTTTTCAAACTGCACAGAGGTACACAACACACACACACGACAGAACACTTTTCAAACTGCACACAGGTACACAACACACACACACATGACAGAACACTTTTCAAACTGCACACAGGTACACAACACACACACACACACACGACAGAACACTTTTCAAACTGCACACAGGTACACAACACACACACACACACATGACAGAACACTTTTCAAACTGCACACAGGTACACAACACACACACACACACACGACAGAACACTTTTCAAACTGCACACAGGTACACAACACACACACACACACATGACAGAACACTTTTCAAACTGCACACAGGTACACAACACACACACACATGACAGAACACTTTTCAAACTGCACACAGGTACACAACACACACACACACGACAGAACACTTTTCAAACTGCACAGAGGTACACAACACACACACACGACAGAACACTTTTCAAACTGCACACAGGTACACAACACACACACACACGACAGAACACTTTTCAAACTGCACAGATAGCTTCATGTAGTAACTTAAGTTCAGTGCACTTACTAGACATCACAAGACATTTGTAGATGAATGTGGTGATCTGCTGATGACTTTATTTAGTACTGAGCATATTGAGATGTGTGTGTATTCTCACAGTTGTTGTGTTGTGTTGTTGTTAGAGTGTAGTCACAGATATGTTCCAGCAGTTTGGAGCAATTGAGTCTGTAGAGCTGTGTGAGAGACCAGGAGAGAGTAAATCCAGCTCCAGTAACCTGTCCAAACTCTTCAGACCTCCAGAGAAATATGTAACGCACGCACTCACTCACTCACACACACACACACCATAACACACCGAACACTGACTAATGTGTGTGTATGTGTGTAGTGTTTCAGAGTGGGATATGTGGTGTTTAAAAAGGCCTCCAGTGTGACAGCAGTGAAGTGTCACCCACAGAGCAGCCCACTCATCGTCTCCACTAAAGAACGGCCCGTCAAAACCGGCATTGACAGTGAGTCACACCCACAAGTGTGTGTTTGTGTTGTGTGACATCACATAATGATGATTGTGTGTGTGTGTACCTGTAGAGTGGATCGAGCAGTATTCACAATCAGTGATTCCAGGTCAGACTCTGCAAACAGCCGTCGATGACTTCATGAATGAGTTTGACAGACAAAAGAAAGAGGTGACATCACTGACACGCTTAGAAATGCTTCACTGTGATTGGTCAACTGATCGACCTCTGACCTCGCTTCATTTGATTGCCCTTTGATCATGGATGAGGTGTGTTTGTTAGGAGGAGCGTCTGAAGGTGGCGGAGGAGGTGGAGGAGGAGGAGGAGCAGGAGGAAGAGGAGGAGGAGGGCTGGGTCAAAGTGAAGAAGGGCATTCGTGGCGTTAAGGCCCGCCCACACAGCCAGGCGGCCAATGAGAAAACGCTTCGGAAAGAAAAAGCCAAGAGCGAACGGAAGGAGCTGGTGAACTTTTACTCGTGGCAGCACAGAAACACTCAGAAAGAACGTAAGTGATGAGTTCCCGTACAGGCCTGTAGCCCACCCCTCACCCTCAGAGGTGCAGAATTGAGTTTGGTTTTGCTTGTTTATTATTGTAGCCTGATAAAAAAAATCTCTTTTAAATCACAAACCTTGTTACATTAGGGGAAGTCCTTTTTATTTGAAAGTCCCTGTGAACAGGAAGTTGCGATCATTTTTACTTCTGTATTTTGACGCATTTCTGAGTTTAAAGCCATTTCTGATGAGAAAAATAGTGGGCGTACGTTTGGTCGTTCTCTGCGATTTAATTGGATGTATAAAAACAACCGTTGCATTTTGAAATGGAGCTGGCAGCCGACTGACAGTTAAAGGGGAGGAGTTAATATAGATCTCTGGACAGAACCTGCTTTGTGTTGTTCTGGGACATTTGATGAAATTAAACACATTTCGTGCATAACATTACAATATTACTGATTGTTAACATGCCAGAAGACAAGATAATCCAGCACAACATTTGAGCATAAAAAGTCACCAAAAATGAACCTCATAATTAAATAGTAAATGTGGGGAGAAGAAGGACCACTAGGCTGGCTACAGGCCTAATGTCCCCTGCTGACCTGTCACTCATGTGTTTCAGATCTCGCTGAGCTGAGGAAGAAGTTTGAAGAAGACAAACAGAAAATTGCTTTACTGCGAGCGCAGAGGAAATTCAAACCCTACTAACAAACATTTACCCACATTCCCCTGCACGCTATACTTATAACATATGACATCATCTCTGTTAACACAATCTCTGAAGGCTTTCGGTTGAATTTTCTTATTTGTGTGAGTTTTTTTTACTACAGTTGTTATTGTTCAGAATTAAATTGTGCGACTTAAATAAAGAAGTTTAAACCCAACTCTCAAATACTCTGAGGTTTCTGATGTCAAAATCTAAACATCAACAAAACACTACACTTTTACTATAATTAAAGTATCTTTACATCACCATAGTACATATGAATGCAGTATTTACTACAGTTTACTTCAAGAAATCAAATGAATCATATTAAACACTACAAATATTTTTTTCGTGTGGCTTCATCCACCATCAATGATGGCCTTATTTGTTTTAGACTGTCTCTGTTTTGCCTGTAAATTTTAAGTCCCACTGCATAACATCATTTTATCACTTAAACTCGTGTTTAAGCATTAAGGTAACTCATGAATAAGTTTTGTTCTGTGATGATCATTTCTTCATTCCTTAAAATTACATGAATGGAACTGTACAGCCTTGCTTATTCATGAATAAGGAAATTAGTCCCCGCCTCCATTCAATCACGTGAGCTCTGTGCAATGATTATAGTTAGGCTGGAATACACTACAAGAGTGGAGAGTATTTGTGATGCATCCGCCTTGAATAAATAAAAAAACTACAAGACTTTTCAAATCTAAATCGATTAAAAAAAAACAGACATCACACACTTGCAAGTTTGCAGAGAAAAACAGGGCATCACGCACTACACGATAAAATCTAATAAAAGAGTTTCTGCAACAAGCCCAGATTGAAAATGTGAGCAAAAGTCTTGTAGCCTGACAGGTAACCTGCTCCGGAACTAGTTTCCCAGCATACACTGCCATAGCAACTGAGTTCAAACTAATTTAAGTTTGCTTTATGAAACCGAATCGACTGACAATAGGTCTGAGTTAAGGCTAAAATACACAACAAGACCTTTGCTCAGATTTTCTGGACATGTTGCAGAAAGTCTGTGTCTGTGTGCAGATTTGATCAGTTCATGTGTTTCTATCTGAAACTTTCAAAAAGTCCGCAAGTGTGTGATGTCTAGATTTTTTGAATTGGTTCGGATTTTGTCTTGTGGTGTATTCAAGCCATAAACAAAATAAAATAAACCTGTTATATTTGTAATCTTGTTTTATGGATCAAACTTAAAAACGACTTAAATATCCTAATTTACCTAAAGCCCAGTTCTGGTTTAAACTAATCTCTGTCTGGGAAACCGCCCCATACACGAATAAGCAACTTTAAAACCTTGACTTTCACCACAGGGAGACTTTATTTATTTATTAATGCTTTATTGAACATTTTGTTATAACAAAACAATGTTACAACAGAAACTTAACATTAATGAAAAGAGAGAAAATAAAACATTACCATGGCTCGAAACAGACAAGACAAGACAAAAAATTAAATAAAATAATAAAACAAAACAAAACAAAACAGGCGAGGGATCCACACGAATAATAAAAAATTACAAATTGAATAGGTTGAAAAGCTTATAAGCAGAGCAAATTTTACAAGTTCTTCATACTGGAAGAAAACATAATTGTTTTTAAATACAGTTTTATCTGTTGTAGAAAGACTATAAAAAAAGGTTTGCTATTTGAAAATTTACATTTATGTATATAACATTTACATAGAGAAAGAATTAGGTTGATTATAAAACAAGCATTTTGGTAACCTTCAAAAAATAAAAAAATAACAGTTTTTGGGCTCATAAAAAAAAACATTCAGTATTTGAAATAAACAAACCAACATGTTTCCAAAGTTGTTGAATATAGTTGCACGACCAAAACAAATGAAAAGGTTATTCAGTGTCATTCTGACAAAAAATGCATTTGGTGTCAAAGTCAGATCCAAATTTTTTCTTTAGAGATGTTTTGGCAGGGTAGATGTTATGGAGTATTTTAAAGGATATTTCTTTGACTTTATTTGAGAGAAGATATTTTTGTTGCATGGACCATATCATTTCCAGTTTAGATGATCAAAAAGGCCGTTCCAGTATGAAACAGCAGAAGGGGCACAGGCAAGGCTCTCAATAAGTAAAGCTCTTATCTTAAGATTTCTTCCTTTTTTATTAATAAAACATAACCTACCAGTAGGTGTGTCGCTAGGCTCAGGTAAAGAGACTTCAAAAGATAAAGAACAATTTCTAAAAAGCATGCGTATGCCAGAGGGAATAGCATCCATAACAATGGCAAACTCTTTAGGAGTTACTGGTATATTATATTTAGAGAGAAATTCTGAATACCTTATTGAAGAGCTGGCCAACATGCAATATTCCATCACTGAACCATTGTTTAAAGAACAAAGACCTATTTTTAAATAGAATGTTTTTATTGTTCCAAATGTAACATCGATGAGGGGAAAAGTTATGTTTGTACATAAGAGTCCAAGCCAAAAGAGCCTGTTTGTGAAAATCAGAAGTTTTTGAATATCATAATTGCACATTAAAACAAATTTTATGCCACCAAATTGTGAAAATACAAATTTGGGGAATAAATTCCAAATAGAAGTAGAGTTATTGAGAAATCGACTGAGCCAGTTTATTTTAATTGAATTATTCATTGTATTGAAATCAATGAAGTTTAATCCACCCTTCTTGTGAGCATTTACCAACACAGATTTCTTAAGATAATGAGGTTGTTTTTCCATAGGAAATTATAGCATTCCATCGATTAATTTACATGTGGACTTATCAATGTACAATGAGTGCGCAGCATACAGACAGACCCTCCACTTTAACAAGTAATCCCCTCTCTGTTAAAGACAGTCTCTCTGTAGCCAGCAGTTAAACCTGTTCTTTCTGATGAGAACACCTGAGGTTATCTTTAGTTATCTGTATACCCAAATATGTGACAAGTTTTAACAGCAATACCATTGATTGAAGAAGCTGAACAATTTTTAAGATTAAGATATAAGGGAGACTTTATTTAATGTCGAGACGCTTCGTGCGTGGTGACGTCACAGCACATGTGATCGGTGCGTCTCAGGAAGGGGCGGAGTCTCACAGTGCAGGAAGAGAAGTGCGCAATTGTTTTTCGAGCTCATCTGTCATAGATTAAACACATTTAATAAACACGCTCTCTCTCTCACACACACACACACACACACACACACACCAGAATACACTCGATATGGCGCTGAACAGCAATCATCATCCTAACGGAGGAGTTCTGATCAACAACGGAGAAAGGTACACACACACACACAAACATCACATGATTCACACAACATCACATAATACAAACAACACAACACTAACAACATAGATAACAAACATCTTGACCATTATATCATAAAATATACAACAACACACACACACACATTACTATAATGTACAGTAACATACACACTTACTGAATGTACACACACACACACACACACACACACACACACACACACACACACACACACACACACACACACACACACACAGATCATTCTGAGACTTCTATACGATGATGGTGATTATTTGATGTGATTTTGTTTGTGTGTGTCAGGATGTATTCATTGTATTAACTTATTTCTACATGCCAAATAACTGTGATTGTTTATATAGTGATTTTTCAGCCTAATAGGAATGTTACATATCGGTAAAGGGTTTGTGCGTGCGTGTGTGTGTGTGTGTATTCCTCCTCAATGTTGTGTTTCATAAGCTTGGATGTTTTCTGAAGCAGAAGCGAGTGTTTGTCAATACAGTGTGACATCACTTCCTGTCTGCGTTCCCCTCTTTCAGCATCTTACGAGACTGTAAGAACGTGGAGCTCTCCTTCAGTGATGTCACACCCAAGAACGAAGTCTTCAGAGGAACCAAGAAGGGCTCCGTCTACCTCACCCAATACAGAGTAATGAATCATCTACGGTCACCCCACTGAATTCTGGGTAATCAGTTCCCAGACTCATGTGTGTGTGTGTGTGTGTGTTTTAGGTGTTGTTTGTGAGCAGTCACATGAAAGACAAGTTCTGCTCCTTCATGTTTCCGTATTACCTGATGAAGAACTGCAGTATTGAACAGCCCGTGTTTGCTGCAAACTACATCCAGGGCCTGATCAAAGCTGAGGCCGGAGGTACGCCCCTTACCCAGCATGCACCTGGCTTTGTGTACCACATCACTTTTGAATGGAATACTTAGGTGTCATAAGCCGATTTGTTTGTGCAGCGCCACAATGAGTGTGTGTGTGTTTGTGTCAGGTGGCTGGGAAGGTCAAGCAAACTTCAAGATGTGTTTCCCGAGTGGAGGCGCCATCGAGCTGGGACAACATCTCTTTAAACTGGCCAGTAACGGTGAGACATTCATCATGAGCGGTGTCACAAGTCGTTAACTTTCAGATCATGGTTTAGGACGTTGTCTTGACGTGTGTGTGTGTGTGTTTTGCAGCGTCTCGGGCCCCTGTGAGTTATAACAGTAACGGAGCGTTCGGATTGGCCGGAGGGATGAATGGATACGCGAGTCCTGTCATGCCGCAGCCGTACCCGTATCCCAGCATGCCACAGGCCGGCTTCACCCACCCCCCAGGTCACCTGCTCTCAGACATCTTTTAAAGAACGTTCTGTGTGTCGTCAATGACATCTCCTGTAACGTGTGTGTGTGTATTCCAGGTGTGTATCCCAGTGCTCCTGTGTACATGCCCCCACCCCCCCCATACCCCGGACCCCCTCAGGACTGGTGTGTCCCTCCAGGTACAAACACTTTCAGCTCAGACACACAGCACTGATTCAGAGAGTGGGCGGCTCACCGTGGTGTCGGTCTTCTCTTCTCTTTCTCACAGTCGCTCCGGGTAACGCCAAGGCAGCAGAGGCGGCCAGCAGTGCCTTTTACAATCCCAGCAACCCTCACGGCGTCTACATGCCCACGGTGAGACACATGCTCAGCTCAGTGCTCACGCAGTCAAGATTTTGTGGTGTTGTTTTCATGTTTGTTCCTCCATGTTCTTCAGGATCAACCTCCTCCGTATTATCCACCAGAATATCCAAACAAGAAGAACAACTGAAGCACGTCTTCATGATGTCATCTGAATGTGTGTGTTGGATACAGACACACTTTTATATTTCCATTAACAAGACACAGATTTCACTCTTATTTAACAATTAACCCTTTCTAGGATTTCTGTTTCTGCTAACGGTGCATATCTGTCATGATGTAATAATAATAATAATAGTATGATGTAATCCAGATATAATACTTTTGAGATTTTGTACACTTAAGATAAAAATGAATCATGTTCTCTCTCGATGACTTCAGAGTGCGTGTGTGTGTAAGAAGTGGCGTGTAAACGATGTGTATTCTTATTTCTGAACTGGACGGTTGTTTAATAAATACGAGAAATCTACACAGTAGGCTACAACAAATGTTTTGTGCTCAGACTGAAAGTGCTTCAGTTTTCAAGTTTGCGCTCAGAGAAATCAAATATTTTGCTTAGTGCTGTAAGAGAACAGAGGGACGCTGACACTAAACCCGCTCTGATCTCGGAGGTCTTTTGGCTCACGTCAGTATTCATTCATGATAACAATGAACTCAGAAACAACACACTTATCTGATTGAATCATGTATCACATCATGACATCAGAAAACAGAGATGACTGTGTTGTCTTTACTAAGGCAAAGCTACATACAATGTGTGAACAACCTGACAATATAACAATGAGATGAAATGATTATTGACCGATTTGTGATCGACTGTAATGTGCAGAGATAATATCGATGATATTGTGCGAGACCAGCAGAACACACGTGTGTAGAACATAAGATGTTGATCCATATTTAAAAAAACACTTCAACCCTTATATTCATCTTGAAAATGATCAGATTTTCTTCTCATCTGTTTGTTGGTCCATGCGTGCTACTTTTAAATAAAGGTTACACAATTAAAAAAGAATTGTGACTTGTGTGTTTTTGCAAGTCTTGTGAATAATATTGTGCCATATTTTTTAACCAGTGATATTAGACGTGACAGTAAATCTTCAGTATAGTTCATCATATTGAAATATATTTGCATTGATTTCATCAGGACACCCGCAGCGCTTGATTAATATAAACATGATTAACATCATTCTCAGAAATTCAAGGTCACCTAATGTCTTCATTCTAAGCAAAAACACAAACAAATGGTTCCCATCTCATTTCAGATTCATTATGTCATGTTGTTAAATTGACAGTTCACTCACATCAGATCTGTCATCATTCATTCATCCTCACCTCTCTTCATAAAATGATATTTTGAAGAATGTTGATAATCAAACAACACTGAACCCTTTGCATGAACACAAAACCACTGAGACTTTTCAAAATATCTTCTTTTGTGCTCCACTGAAGAAAGACAGATTTACAAGCACATCTCCAGTGATGATGAATGAAACTGAGGACAGAATTGAGAAGACACTGAGAAACTTTGCATTAATAAACTTCCTATAAAACAACAACATCACTCAATATCAATATTTTAAAGTGAATTTTAATGGTAGATCTTTACAAGCTTACACTACAAATCAGTCAACACACACACACAAGTGTTCACGTCTCCCAGCCCTTCCCTCCGGGTTGTGTCGGGAGTCGCAGTCCCACCAGTCCGGCCATCTGCGCGGTGTCTCGCTCTCCTCGCGCGTGATACACCTCGTGCAGCTGCAGGTGCTCGCGAGTGGAGGTCAGCAGACACTGGTACGTACACGCGGTGTGAAGAGCGTCCATGCGCTCGCGGCAGTACTGCGCACCTGTCACCTGAAACACGCACGCGCACGCGCACAGACACGTGTGTCACTCAATGCAGCACTTTGTTTCACCACTTGCATGAATGAATAAAGAACAATGGCATAATAATTACTATATCATAAAACATAACATTCAACATATACACCTTGAACTCAGCAGAACTCAATAAAACATCATTTCTTGATAAGATTATTACTGCAAAGCTGTTCTTTGTATAAAGTGCTACAGAAGTCAAGTGGTTCTCTCATGTTCATCTTGACACACATTATAAAGCCTGAATGTCACATGTTAGACGAGCCAAACATGTCAGTCTGTCATCACCAGATAAACGGCATCCTCCAAACTCCAGCACATTTCATAACGACTCAATGGAAATGTTTGTTCGATTACAAAAATCATGTGTTTATTGTGTTGTTAGTTTTTATTAATGAATGAAAACATCCCAACTGCTGTTTGATTGATATGAGTTAGAGTGCAAAATAAAGTCGAAATGTTCTGTTTTTGCAGAAGAACGGTTGAGTCAAAACTTATGCTGGATGTCGACTGACACAAATCACTCCATACACCTGCTGTCACATCACCCGACAGACATCATCTGGTTCACACATCGAATCAAACATTAAGGACATTATTAAACTGCGACAAATGACGTTGGATTTTCCACATTATTTTTGACTTTATTTGTAAGATTTACTCATTTATATTTCTATGATATTCTTCTGACCGTTTGTGAAACAGAAAAGTCGCCCGACATGAAGTGATTTCTGGGGGGTTGTGTGTAGTGTTTTACAGGAAAGATATAAATATCGGTTAAGTCAAGACAACCTTTATAACAATCATTAACCAAAACACTCATTATGAATTGAGCTGCACGTCATAACGCGCACGCGCACACACACTGTTATCGCAGTATTACCTGATTTCTTCTGAACTGATCCAGCACATATTTATAAACGATTGTGTGTCTGTAACCGGAACCCTTCATGAGCCGAATCTCTCTCAATATACCGCGGCACGCGCGCAGTGGAGAGGTCACAGCCGCCATTACGAACAGACAGACAGACGGAAACAGTCAAACACTGAGAAACAGACGAACCACTGGACAGACAGAACTAGTCGAACATAGATCAACCGAACCAAAGAGGGTTTCGCAACAAGTCCTTAAATACTAAAGCAAATCATTTAAGAACCTATGACATGACAGAAAGGTTTCAATAATATATCACTCTTTTACACGTTAGTTTTAAATGTGGAATACACTCCTTTCCTCGCGCCGCGGTTCTCATTGTGAAGGTTGAATGTGTTCATGTGAGTGTCTCTGCTGCCCTCTGCCGGTGAGCACAAGTGATAGAACTCACACTTTATCACTGCTTAGTGTATGTCTTATATACGATAACTGACTCTAAACCAATCGATAAAAGCAAAATAACGATCAAATTAAGGAGGTATCGTATACAGTTTTGCATAGAATAGATCCCGTTAACCTTGTTTTCGAAAAGTTTAAACTTGACATTTCATATATCTGTGAATTTGGTGTTGGCCGAAAAGAGAAACTATTTTACATCTGTTTTACCATTGTATCTGTTCAAGATTATTTTGGAAAGACTTGGAAAATTATATAAATAGAAAATTGGGAAGTAAGGTGGAAATGAGTGTTTTGGATGTATTTTGTCATTTTTTTAATTATGATTTGCAAAGTAATGAACAATACATTATACGTTTATTTATTATATTAGGAAAATATCATGTGCATAAAACGAAGTGGACATTATGTAAACCAAACATATCACATTTTACATTTACATTTAGTCATTTAGCAGACGCTTTTATCCAAAGCGACTTACAGGTAGGCAATTTGGAAGCAATTGGGACAGCATAAGTACAACAAAAGCATAAGTGCAATCAAAAAAAGAGGATTGGGTCTCATATAACCTAACACAGTATACAGAACCATTCATTCATTCATTCATTCATTTTTTATTTATTTTTTAAAGAGTAGAGAAGATAATAGAGTCAGAATAGATCAGTCAGATGTTGACGGAAGAGATGCGTTTTCAGACGTTTCTTAAAGATGGCTACAGAATCTGCAGATCTTGTAGCAGCGGGCAGATCATTCCACATAGGTGGAACAGATCCGGAGAAGGTGCGCAAGAGAGATTTTTTATCTTTTTGGGATGGGACCACAAGATGCTGTTCGTTTGCAGAGCGTAGGCATCTGGCGGGTACGTATGTCTGGAGTAGCGAGTGAAGATAAGGTGGTGCCGAACCAGTGGTGGTCTTGTAGGCCAGGAGCAGAGTCTTGAATTTGATGCGAGCAACTATAGGGAGCCAATGTAGCTTAACGAATAGAGGAGTGACGTGTGCTCTCTTCGGTTCATTAAAGATAACTCTTGCCGCAGCATTCTGGATCATCTGTAGAGGTTTGGTTGTGCAAGCTGGAAGTCCACCAAGTAGCGCATTGCAGTAGTCCAGTCTGGACAGGACTAGAGCCTGTACTAGGACTTGCGTAGCATGCTCTGATAGGAAGGGTCTAATTTTCCTAATATTGTAGAGAATGAATCTACAGGACCTGGCGGTGCTGGCAACTTGATCTGTGTAGTTGAGCTGATCATCGATCACCACTCCCAGGTTTCTTGCCTTTCTGGAAGATGTGATGGTTGATGAGCCCAGTTGAATGGGGAGGTTGTGATGAGTCTTTGTGATGGTCCTTCATCCAGTGCGAGATGTCGGCTAGGCATGCTGAGATGCGTGCAGAAATAGTCGGATCGTCTGGGCAAAAAGAAAGGTAGAGTTGTGTATCATCCCCATAGCAGTGGTAGGAAAAGCCATGTTTCCGGATGACAGAGCCTAGGGATGACATGTATACAGGGAAAAGCAACGGACCAAGCACTGAACCCTGAGGCACACCTGTGTCAAGATGTTGGGACTCAGACACCTCACCTCTCCAAGATACTCTAAAGGGACCTACCTGAGAGGTAAGACCTGAACCATTGTAGCACCATTCCGGAGACCCCCATAGCCTTCTGGGTGGACAGGAGGATTTTATCCATTTTATCAAATGTTTACGCCATGACATTGGAACAAACGGATAACAAGAGGTCTGAAAACATGTAATAGTTTAAAAGCACTTAACTTTATTATTTTCTTTCTTTCTTTATCTCTGGCAACGTGATGTAGCACTATTGTATTGTGTATGTGGTAATAAACAATCAACAGAACCTGTTCGAACTTTCTGCACGTGCGCATGGACAACAACACACCGACCGCGTCACCCCAAACGAAAAGAGATTTGTAGCGTAGCGACCATAAAAACAGCAAAAATTAATGTCAACGTTACCCGTCGATTTTGTGTGCTAGGATGTTTTAAATACCCACATTTATACAATATTAAAAAAATCATTTTAGTTTAAAAATGCAAAGAGCACAAAACACATGAAATACTGCACATTTGTTGTCGAAATGTCTTAAAAGTAGACTTGTGTAAGGGCTCCTGTGAGGAGAAGTGAGTATAGTTTTTAATTTAATTTCTCTCTTGAATGGAGATTTTCACCTCACAGTTAAATTCTCAAACATCCACACTTGTGCACATTATAAAAGTAACTGAGTTGAGTTAAAATCTCTCGACTTTATTCGACACAATCCTCACGTATCTGCTAAATAAATGAATGTTTTTGTCGCAGTTCGGAGTATTTTTGTAACCGTTCATTAGTCTCAGGTGAAAGTTAACTTTGAGATATGAATGTAAAAAACCTTCAGTGATTCTCCACAACATGTTTACATTCACACGTGTTCTGCAGAAACACACATTCTCATTTGTTGACACATTATTTCTTCTTCAATCTCTCAACACTGGGAACAATGTGTTAAGGTGAAACTTTGGTTTAAAAATGTTTCTGTTTTGGATTTGCATCACTGTTATTGTTTTCTTTAGATAAAAATATAAAATTCCTATCAAAAGACATTTGTTTTAATGGCATGTTTAATAAGAGGACAATGCTTTGTTGTTTTTCTTTTTTCCGCCCTGAAGACAGTTATTTAGAGGACATATGTGATGGATATTATTCATTCAACAGTGTGGTCCAGATTATTATTACTGTCAAATATCATATCATTTCACCTTTTCATGGTCCAAACCACATGTCATTCATTGTAAAGCCAAAAACCTTTAATTGTTAGGAGTAGATGTTGTGAATAATTCTCTGTTTCATCAGTTACGTGTCGTCCTTCAAACTGAATGAGTTGAGAAATTGAGAGTTTGGAAATCTATACTTTATATTTCATGTCAATTTTAAACCCCGCGGGACAATGTTTCTCTAGATTGACAATTCTACACAACTTTTAAATCAGAGATGTGTGTTTGCTGAGCGTGTTGAAATGAAGAGTTTGATATCACAGGGTTTATTTAATCTCTACTACAAAACAACAGACATATGGTGGCGACTGGTGTATTGTGTTCATTCTAAACAGATGATATGAGTGAAAAAGATCGAATGGAAGATCAACTTGATGAGATTATCATCACAACATCTACTACATTTTTTTATATTGTTATTGTGAAGGAATTTGGGACACAATAATGGTGTAAATCTGATATGATGACTGACACAATGTTTACTCTCTCATGGTGTGATGTCATAGATGTCATGAGTTTACATTATTTTACACAACATTAATGCATCAGTGATGTCATGTGCTTGTCGCATAGTGAATGTCATGTGTTTATACGTGAGGTGTTGTTGGATATGTTGTGTTGAGATGTCCTTCAGGATCAGAGGTGAATTGAAGCGAGAATCCACACAAAATCACTGTGAAATGAACCAGTGCTCACAGGTGTTTGTAGTGTTTATAATAATATATGATACCCACACCTGATACGTCAGCGTCTATTGACTCTTGGGAATCACATGTGTATCGTGTCTTGACAGATTGTTGGTGATCTGGAGTGAATCTGCTCTCATCATGAGGATAGATGACTGTGTGAGGATGTGAAGTCATCACAGTGAGTATCAAACACTGAACGGATCTA
>CM056457.1:3317743-3377313 GCA_029783895.1 Triplophysa bombifrons
CAAATGGGCCGAACACTCGCCTCTGGTCTCTTTTGTACCCCACAGAATCCTCCAGCCCACATTTAGCAGAGCCAACACACACACAAACACACACTGAATAACCCACTTCACACAGCGACACTCAGGTGTTATAAAGCTCAGAAATGTGGTGTGACATGATTTGGAGTGGTCAGGAATGAATCTGTGGGTGAGTTGGCTCCTTCTGTTGTGTTGTATGTACACAAACATGTCGCTGTGTGATTTACATCTTAACAGAATCAGAATCCTGCTTGACTTTAGAGTTGTGAACTGTTGTCTGGTGTGTGTTTGTACAACAACAGCTGCTGAAAATATTAGAGAGCTTTTGAAATCATCATTTTAAGATGTGTTGTGTTCATTCCAGTCCAGTGTCTGCTGAAGTTCAACAAAATCAAACCTCATAAAGTCATCAAACAGAAACGTGAAAGACTGAATAAAGGTTAGGGTTTTACACAAACACATTCCTATAAATTGTGAGTTTTAAGATCAGATAAATAGTTTTTAAAATGCTCTCTTAATTTTTTCCGCGGCTGTAGATTTTCATTATATATTGAGACATTTAGACAATTGGTTTGTGTTTTTCTGAAAATCTTATTAGAATTTTATTTCTGTAATGCTTCTTACAATTTTTCATTGTGGCGAAGCAGCTTTACATACAGCTACTGTAATAAAGAGATAATAAAGGGAAAATAAAGAAGACACAGAATATCTGCTGTTATTAAACATGAAATTATTGCAAATTTATTATTGCATTATTTTCTCAAAACTTTCGTTGTTTTACGTTTTAAATAAACATCATTTAGTTTGATTAATAATCAGTTTACATTGTGATGAGAGAGAGAGTCTGATGAAGCTCCGCCTCCTGCTGGCCTTCATTCTGCATCACATTCACACCTGTTTATACCTGCTGACACACAACACAACACAGATCTCTGTCATGACACACACGGTGTATTCTGATGAAGAAATGTCTTTTCTTTTGAATCTGTTTAAAGTCAAAGTGATCTGAAGATTGAAGGTCTTTTCTTTCCCTGCAGACGCTGTGAATGCGGGACACTGAAGATCAGCAGCACAGAGGACAAACACACATACACAGAAGAACACACAAAGTGTCTATCGAGAGAGAGAGAGAGCTGCTATCAGTGACTGCAGGTACACACACAAACCTCACACATATGATTGTGATCTTGTTTAGCGTCTGGAGTCTGAATGATGTTTTATAATCAAACTTCTGGAGGAGCACATGCAGATTATAAACTCCACTGCCTTTACATTGGCAATCACAACAATCATCCTATCAGCTTTACAAATAGTCAAACCGCCTTTCTTCTGTTCTCTTGAACGTCTCACAACATCCCACTCGACTTCAGACCACTAGCCTGTTTTCAGCTCAGTTTGTGTATGCTCAGGGCTCAGGCACACTGCACAGGTGCTACGAGTTCAGAGAGAATCACTGAGCCCTCGCCCCGGGACTGTCCCACTTTATTATCTGCGAGGCGACTCATGAATGATGGATTGATGGATTTCATAATTACTTCATAACTCAGATTGTGTTTAGAAATGTGAGAAAAAGAAGCGTAGATGGCATTAAGGGGGACAAAATGAGATGCTTGGGTGAATCCTCTTCAGATCAACTGTGCATGTGCTAAACAGAGTTTATATTACACACAAACACACTTAAACAATACCCAACAAGTGTGCACATCTGTACTGTACTAATGTGTGTGTGTGTAGGGTATGAGAGCTCTAGAGCATCATGCATTATCTGAGATGGAGGAGTGAGATTCCCGCTTCAAACACACAAGGTGAGACACACACACACACACACACACTCAGTAATCTGTGATAATCTGTGATATAAGAACACTTCTCTCATCATCATGGCACACACAACAAATCTATTAACCCAACACATGCTTAATGACATTGTATAATAACACATGTGTGTGTTGTGAATAATAAATGAATGTTCTCATTTCTATAATGATCTAATATCACACACACACACACACTGTGGGGATCAAGTGTGTTAGAGCTCAACTCTGCAGAGCTGTGGTCCTCCAAGAATGAGAGTTTGACGCCTCTGATCTCAATGAAGACTCAAATCAATGGAGTATTCAAACAAAGCATCATGAGAAACTGTGTGTCAGCATTGTGTGCAGATGTTTTCATTGACACATTTCTCATGTTCAGTGGTGATGACACTCATTCATTAGACGGCAGGGGGTCTGAATTTTAGGTGATGTGTTGCTGATGTCATCCCTGTGGTTGGAGCCATGTTTATCTAACCCTGTCTTCACGCCTTCACTTCTGATGTCATGATCCCGAGCTGGTTGTGTTCTGGGTTTTTTTCTGTCAGAAAAGACACCACACCGCTTGTGTCTCGAGAAAATCTTATCTGGCAATAATAGATTTCAATCGTACATGCTGGTGTATAGTTAGTCAGCTTGCTGAGAATTCTGCAATATTGGTGAAATACATGGGATTTTCTCAGTGGATTAAACACACAGAATGCTTCAATTTAATGACAAGACTAGGCAATGAAGCTGTTGCGGATAAACTAATAAATCACATCTGTCACAGCAGTTACCCGCCATGTTGACTGGTTAAGGCCCACCCATCTCGAATACTCGGTTATCAAAAGTATTTGCCAACATCCCAGTGGGAAACATGAAAACAGAGGGCGTTCATATGGTATTTTAACTCTGAAACTCATATTTCTGATTGGGAAGCACTGATATGTACATTGTGGCCGAGAAGGTTAACTGATAATTGATGAACATTGGAAGCCAATATGCAATATATGGCTGATAAACACTAACTAAGATTAATATAACGTAGAGACTGAAACATCTTTTTTCCCCTGAAAATCATGTACCAAGGCTACTTCACACTAAAGAAAGATTCCATAACTTTTTAACTTTGGTTTCTTGTTTATTTAATAAACAAATTAAAGATGTTCTTCCAGAGCAACCCAGAGATAGGATAACATAAATATGACCATTTAACGACCGATATCGATAACATAAAAGTGACCATTTAACGACCAATATCGATAACATAACAGTGACCATTTAACGACCGATATCGATAACATAAAAGTGACCATTTAACGACCGATAACATAAAAGTGACCATTTAACGACCGATATCGATAACATAACAGTGACCATTTAACGACCGATATCGATAACATAACAGTGAACATTTAACGACCGATATCGATAACATAAAAGTGACCATTTAACGACCGATATCGATAACATAACAGTGACCATTTAACGACCGATATCGATAACATAACAGTGAACATTTAACGACCGATATCGATAACATAACAGTGAACATTTAACGACCGATATCGATAACATAACAGTGAACATTTAACGACCGATATCGATAACATAAAAGTGACCATTTAACGACCGATATCGATAACATAACAGTGACCATTTAACGACCGATATCGATAACATAACAGTGACCATTTAACGGCCGATATCGATAACATAACAGTGAACATTTAACGACCGATATCGATAACATAAAATGACCATTTAACGACCGATATCGATAACATAAAGTGACCATTTAACGACCGATATCGATAACTAACAGTGACCATTTAACGACCGATATCGATAACATAACAGTGACCATTTAACGGCCGATATCGATAACATAACAGTGAACATTTAACGGCCAATATCGATAACATAACAGTGAACATTTAACGACCGATATCGATAACATAACAGTGAACATTTAACGACCGATATCGATAACATAACAGTGAACATTTAACGACCGATATCGATAACATAACAGTGAACATTTAACGACCGATATCGATAACATAAAATGACCATTTAACGACCGATATCGATAACATAAAGTGACCATTTAACGACCCATATCGATAACTAACAGTGACCATTTAACGACCGATATCGATAACATAACAGTGACCATTTAACGGCCGATATCGATAACATAACAGTGAACATTTAACGACCGATATCGATAACATAACAGTGAACATTTAACGACCGATATCGATAACATAACAGTGAACATTTAACGACCGATATCGATAACATAACAGTGAACATTTAACGACCGATATCGATAACATAAAAGTGACCATTTAACGGCCGATATCGATAACATAACAGTGAACATTTAACGGCCGATATCGATAACTTAACAGTGAACATTTAACGACCGATATCGATAACATAAAAGTGACCATTTAACGACCGATATCGATAACATAAAAATGACCATTTAACGACCGATATCGATAACATAAAGTGACCATTTAACGACCCATATCGATAACATAACAGTGACCATTTAACGACCGATATCGATAACATAACAGTGAACATTTAACGACCGATATCGATAACATAACAGTGAACATTTAACGACCGATATCGATAACATAACAGTGAACATTTAACGACCGATATCGATAACATAACAGTGACCATTTAACGACCGATATCGATAACATAACAGTGACCATTTAACGGCCGATATCGATAACATAACAGTGAACATTTAACGACCGATATCGATAACATAACAGTGACCATTTAACGGCCGATATCGATAACATAACAGTGAACATTTAACGACCGATATCGATAACATAAAATGACCATTTAACGACCGATATCGATAACATAAAGTGACCATTTAACGACCCATATCGATAACTAACAGTGACCATTTAACGACCGATATCGATAACATAACAGTGACCATTTAACGGCCGATATCGATAACATAACAGTGAACATTTAACGACCGATATCGATAACATAACAGTGAACATTTAACGACCGATATCGATAACATAACAGTGAACATTTAACGACCGATATCGATAACATAACAGTGAACATTTAACGACCGATATCGATAACATAAAAGTGACCATTTAACGGCCGATATCGATAACATAACAGTGAACATTTAACGGCCGATATCGATAACTTAACAGTGAACATTTAACGACCGATATCGATAACATAAAAGTGACCATTTAACGACCGATATCGATAACATAAAAATGACCATTTAACGACCGATATCGATAACATAAAGTGACCATTTAACGACCCATATCGATAACATAACAGTGACCATTTAACGACCGATATCGATAACATAACAGTGACCATTTAACGGCCGATATCGATAACATAACAGTGAACATTTAACGACCGATATCGATAACATAAAAGTGACCATTTAACGACCGATATCGATAACATAAAAATGACCATTTAACGACCGATATCGATAACATAAAGTGACCATTTAACGACCCATATCGATAACATAACAGTGACCATTTAACGACCGATATCGATAACATAACAGTGAACATTTAACGACCGATATCGATAACATAACAGTGACCATTTAACGGCCGATATCGATAACATAACAGTGAACATTTAACGACCGATATCGATAACATAAAAGTGACCATTTAACGACCGATATCGATAACATAACAGTGACCATTTAACGACCGATATCGATAACATAACAGTGAACATTTAACGACCGATATCGATAACATAAAAGTGACCATTAAACCGGCCGATACCGATAAAATAAAAGTGATCATTTAATGGCCGATAACGTAATAAATGGCAATTTAATGGCCGATAACATTAAAAATGACAATTTAACGGCCGATGCGATAACGTTAAAAATGTCCATTTAACGACGGGTACCGATGCGACTGATAATTTATCGCGCATCCCTAATTTCCAATAATACCAAGAGCTCGGAAACACAGTAGGCAAGATTTCATACGCGCACACACACACACAATCCTCATCCATGTGATCTGTGCTCCTGAAATAGCAGCATTACATGAAGCTGTAATCTGTGTAAAGCATCATTCCATCAATTTCATCTCACTGATTACAGTCAGTTTTGTGCTTGTGTGTGTTTGTGTGCGTGTGGATTGAGAGGGTTCCATAAAGAGACACTCTTATGCTAATTACAGCGATGTGAGTGGCTGCTGCAGGGGGCGGGGCTTGAGTGTATATCACACCGATCTGTATGCGTGTCGAGCCATCGACTGTATTGAGAGATCTATTTTAATAGTTGCCATGGTAACTGAGTGACCGAGAGAAGTGCAGACTCACATCTCTGAACTGTGTGTCATTCTCTGCATCAAAGATCTGTTTCCTGCTTTTCTGTTGTGAAGATCTTCCTCTCATCCCTCCTCTTCACAGTCATTATTTATTTCATGGGTTTGTAAATCTGTATGTGAGTCTTTCTTCAGAGGTACACAAAAGAAGATACTCTGAGAAATGTCTCGTTGGTTTTGTGTTCATAAAGTCAATGGAGTTCAGTGTTGTTCTCTAAAATATCTTATTTTGTGTCCTGAAGAAGAAAGAAACTCAGACAGGTTTGACGTGAGAATGAATCTTTTTAATGAATGTCAAGTATAGATATCCAGGAGTTTGTGATCATTGAGGTGTGCCAGAACTCTCTCTCTCTCTTTGTGTCAGGGGAGAGTTTATCTCATCCATAATCAACAGCAATATCTTGCTCCTAGACGTTAGACGCAGCAATGAAATATTGATGTCACATGTGTGTGTGTTTGTCATGATTGTGTGTTGATGATAATGCTGCTGTTAACTCTCTCTCTCTGTCTGTCTCGTGCAGGTCTCTGTCCTTCTCTTCTTCATCATGTCTCTCTGCGTTTACCGTGGCTCAGCTCCACCTTCTCAGGAAATGCGGGCGCAGCTTCACCCACAGGCCCTGCCATTTCGCCGCCGGCCCTGCCCCCAGTCATACCGGCTCTTCCTCGCGTGCCTCCTGCTCCTGCTGCTGCCGCTGGCCTGTCAGTCACGGGGGGTCAGAGGAGGCGTGGCCCATTACATCCCGTCGTCCGTGGCGCAGTACCCGCCCCTGCCCAAACTCCTTCAGGGCCTGAGCATCGCAGTGGTGCTGGTGGGCAACTCCAGCGAAGTGGTGCTCGCCGGGGCCCGGGACAAAGACGATTTCACCCACATGCCCCTGGCACCCAACGTGGAGTTGCTCACCATGAATGAGACAGATCCCAAGAGCATCATCAAGAGCATCTGTGACCTGATGACCGGGCACTGGCTGCAGGGCGTGGTGTTCGGAGACGACACTGATCAGGAGGCCATAGCGCAGATCCTGGACTTCATCTCTGCGCAGACGCACATCCCCATACTGGGCGTGAAGGGCGGATCCTCCATGATCATGGCTGCTAAGGTAAGAGCTGGGTTTTCAGAAGGCCAGTGTGATGGAGAGTGATGTGGGGTCTGTGGTGAGGATGTTGAGCTGTGTCTTGTGGTGTCATCCCAAAAGGGGAGAAATCTCTGAGATGTGGTGAGTCAGAGATGCGTGCCCACGCTCGGGCCGTGAGCTTTAAACGGCTGTGAAATCAGCCAGCTGCTGTGGAGCTGAAAAGCGCGGCTCGGCCCACGCAACACGTCCAGAGGCAAACCACACACAACCTTCACAACATCAACTCAACTCTCTGTGATATTCCACAGAGTCTTCACTCTTCTTTAACATCTCACCTCAAAACTATTTGAAACTACTGGATAATAATGAAGTCTTTTTAAAATGGGAACACCGCACATTCATTAGCAATGAGCTAGCAATGAAGTGTATTTATTTAGCGCAGTGGTTCTCAACTCCAGTCCTCAGGCCACCTCTGACAGATTATTTTAGATGTGTCCCTATTGAACACATGAACGAGTGATGATTGATCAATAATGATGAACACCTGCTGGTAACAAAAACATCATCAGTAAGAACAAAAAAACATATTAATGTTTCCTTTAGTGGGGCTCTTACCCTTGATTTATTTATTTCTGAATACCCAGACAAAAGACAAAATTGTTGGAATGAAACTTTCTTAAACTGAATAAGTCTGACAGATATCGTGACACACCAAAATCGACCAACATTTGTACAGACTCTTATAAATATGCTTCAGAAACAAACTATTTCAGCTAGCAAAAAATGTAACATAATAAATCAAGGGTAAGAGCCGCACTAAAGGAAACACTCAACACTATTATGGTTTTTATTCTTATTGTTGATGTTTTCATTAGTGATTGTGTTTGTTAACTTCACCTGTTCATCATTAATGACTCAATCATCATGTCATTATCTCATTAACTCGTTCATGTGTTCAATAGGGAGACATCCAAAGTATTCTGTCAGGGGGGGCTGAGGACTGGCGTTAAGAACCACTGATTTAGCGCATGTAAAGTAGGGATGAGTCACGAATTTCGAATATTCAATTCGTTTTTTAATTATAACGTTTCGAATAGTGTTTGCGATCTTAAAAAACTCGCCGTTTTTTCACAGGTAGCGCGTTCATGTAACCAAAGGGTGGCGCTGCCAATAAAGACGCACCTTAAACCTAAAGGCTGTCAATCAAGAGACATTAGAGGAAAACATTTTCTCACAACAATTGTTAACAAAGTTTCGCACACTGTAGACCTGCGTGACATAACGGATACGGCAAATTGAGACAATGTCAAAAATGAGTTCTGTGTGGTGTTCCTTTAATAAAATGAATGAGAATAAAGTGCAGTGCAAACTCTACAATGAAAAGCTGGTTTATCATGGATCAACAACTACGATGCACAATCATCTGAGGGCGAAGCACCAAGCAGATCCATCCACAGGTCAGCAATCAGGTGCTAGTTTATGGTCAGAACAACCAATTTGGATGCCAGAAGAGCGGAGCAAATAACGGCTTTAATTATTAAAATGATCGCTAAGGATCTGCTTCCGATCGGCTTTGTTCGGAGGAGAGGGTTTTAAAAATCTTATGGAGTTTATTCTGCCCGAGTTTACTGTAAGTCTAGAAAAACCATCACTGCCAGACTGGAGAAACTTTTTCATGACAATAGAAACTGAAGCATTTTGAGTTTATTTATGAAATCGCTCCGGACTGTTAATAAATGACGTCATTCGGTCCATATGTTTTACGCGTGTTAAGTCTGGTCTAAAATCTTTATGGCTTTAATATATTTTCTTTGATCAATCATACTGTTTTTTAATTGGTATAAATGTGCATGCTCATATTTTACAAGGAAATGTTCTAGTATTATGAGCATTCGGTTGTGAATATATTAATGTTTCAGCACGTTATCTTAATGTATTGCTTGATGTTAGATTGCATATTCCATAATACACAAAGCAGTGTGTCATCACGGATTTAAAGTGTAAATGTTCTCTCTCTCTCCGTTTATGTGTGTGTGTGATACTGTAAATGAGTGCATGTGGGGAGGGGTGCGTATTTCGAATAATTTTCTAATAGTTCTCATAGATCTTCGAATATTATTTTTGCTTTAAATGCCCATCCCTAATTAACACAACATAAATATACAATAAAAATACAAACCTCAGCTGGAGTTCAGTTCACTGCACCAACACTGATGACCACAGCCATCTCTTTCCAAACTCTTTTTTTACTTCCTTTGATTTCGCTTAAAGGTAAACGTTCATTTCTCTTTTGGGCCAGATTATGTTTCTCCATGTCGCAAAATCTAGGGGCATGGCGTCTACACCCTGACTATATAGGGCCGCCATATTTATCAACGTACGATCATTGGCCAAGTTGGCAACACTGATTGAGTTAGTTTTAAAACTGAATTGTTTATTAATTGTTGTTTTGATAAAAGGAACCCTTTGATTGTCATGAAAGTACGTCGAGTTTGCACATGGAGTCACATTAAGATCCTCGTATCACAAAGAGCCTTAAAAGGATCTTACGATATGTATATTTATGGATTTGTCAGACATTTTTATCCAAGGTGACTTACTTTGAATTAAAATAAACATTTGTTTCTGATTCTGTGTGATCCCTGAGATTGAACACATGACCTTTACATTGCTAGTGTCATGATCAAACCCCTGAGCTCATTCTTCTGCAGTTACACACATGCAGACTTGAAAAAATCTACACAAGAGTGAGATAGATCTAAATATAAAAGAGTGATGCTGACATCTTTATTAAGTTATTTTCACATCAATCTCAGATCTTAGAAATTCTCTCTCTCTCTCTCTCTCTCTCTCTCTCTCTCTCTCTCTCTCTCTCTCTCTCTCTCTCTTTCTTTATCTCTCTCTCTCTTTAAGTCTCTGTCTTTCTTTATCTCTCTCTCTCTCTCTCTCTCTCTCTCTCTCTCTCTCTCTCTTTCTCTCTCTCTCTCTCTCTCTCTCTCTGTGTTCTCCATCGCACACACCTCTCCTTTGGTTTATCCTTCTTGTGTCCTGCCCTCTGTCACTGCTTTGTGTGTGTGTATGGACACATTGACAATGTGGTTTGCGAAAACAATTGTGCCAATTATTTAACTGTAAATTCAGAGAGAGAGAGAGAGAGAGATAAAGAAAGACAGAGACTTAAAGAGAGAGAGAGATAAAGAAAGAGAGAGAGAGAGAGAGAGAGAGAGAGATAAAGAAAGACAGAGACTTAAAGAGAGAGAGAGATAAAGAAAGAGAGAGAGAGAGAGAGAGAGAGAGAGAGAGATAAAGAAAGACAGAGACTTAAAGAGAGAGAGAGATAAAGAGAGAGAGAGAGAGAGAGAGAGAGAGAGAGAGAGAGAGAGAGAGATAAAGAAAGACAGAGACTTAAAGAGAGAGAGAGATAAAGAAAGAGAGAGAGAGAGAGAGAGAGAGAGAGAGAGAGAGAGATAAAGAAAGACAGAGACTTAAAGAGAGAGAGAGAGATAAAGAAAGAGAGAGAGAGAGAGAGAGAGAGATAAAGAAAGACAGAGACTTAAAGAGAGAGAGAGATAAAGAAAGACAGAGACTTAAAGAGAGAGAGAGAGATAAAGAAAGAGAGAGAGAGAGAGAGAGAGAGAGAGAGAGAGAGATAAAGAAAGACAGAGACTTAAAGAGAGAGAGAGATAAAGAAAGAGAGAGAGAGAGAGAGAGAGAGAGATAAAGAAAGACAGAGACTTAAAGAGAGAGAGAGATAAAGAAAGAGAGAGAGAGAGAGAGAGAGAGAGAGATAAAGAAAGACAGAGACTTAAAGAGAGAGAGAGAGATAAAGAAAGAGAGAGAGAGAGAGAGAGAGAGAGAGAGAGAGAGAGAGAGAGAGAGAGAGAGAGAGATAAAGAAAGACAGAGACTTAAAGAGAGAGAGAGATAAAGAAAGAGAGAGAGAGAGAGAGAGAGAGAGAGAGAGAGAGATAAAGAAAGACAGAGACTTAAAGAGAGAGAGAGATAAAGAGAGAGAGAGAGAGAGAGATAAAGAAAGACAGAGACTTAAGGAGAGAGAGAGATAAAGAGAGAGAGAGAGAGAGAGAGATAAAGAAAGACAGAGACTTAAAGAGAGAGAGAGAGAGAGAGAGAGAGAGAGAGAGAGAGAGAGAGAGAGAGAGAGAGAGAGAGAGAGAGAGCGAGAGATGACTACTCTATGTAGCAGCTGAATGAGAGTGTGTGATTTCTGCTCAGTCAATTACACAGAGATCTGTGCCAAACCGCCTGCTGTCAAGATGCCACAATCTGTTACACACACACACACACACACACACAAACTGAAGAAAATGCCCAGGCTGTTAAGACAGAGGAAGTCACATGACTGTCAAAGATGTACATATAACACAGCATCATCACCCTACTCCTCACGCAAACTTCACTGAAGAACACTTGACACACACTCACACACAAATGGAAATGTTTTGTGTCGTGTAAAGTACATTGGGCCTCATTCATGAAACATTTGTAAATAACTGAGTAAATTCACAGTAATTTGTGCGTTAACTTTCCTCTGGATTCACAAATACATCATAAACTTCAGATTAGATATTAAAATGTGTGTGTTTATGAATTCCAATCAATTGTAAATAGGGCGCGCTCATTCAGTATTATCACAATCTTCGCCTGTGAATCACAGCTACGCAAATGATGTATCTAGTAATGCTGGAATCCTCTGGACTTCATTCGCTGGTATGGCACATTATATTGCATAAATGCATAGGAGACTATTTGACTAATTGCTAACCATTAAATCAATCAATGAAACTGTCCACCAAAGTGTTTTTATCCAGCTGAAATAATAATACCTGGTGCTCTTCTGAAAACGACCAGCTGGGGGCGCTTTGGAGGCACTGCTTGTTATTCCAGAGATGTGTTGGTTGTTGTGATTTACAATATCTTATTTCACTGCTCATTTGAACGCTTGATTCTGATTGGCCAGTCGCGACATTCCATGGGTTGTTATTTTCAAATAACAACCGCTCAAAACTAGTAACACCCTTCAACCCGCATGCTGCAAATCTTTTCGAGAGGGACAATTTACTATTACAGAAACATTCATTATAAATATGACTTTTAATAACATATATGACATTATATTTACACATGATTAAACCAAATTGCCTGTTCATGGCGTTTGAAGGTCGTTTCTTACTTTAATACTGAAAGTAAACGGCTTGTCCTCACAGAAGAAGGCCATTTAATAATAATGTATAATGTATTGTACAAGCTTCGTGCTTCCTGTCGCGTTCTGATCACACTGGAGGGGCTTATTTGGCTATAACAGCCGGCTGCTTGTACATTATCCCGCTTATTACATGGCTTAGAGCAGTTAGTCTACTTCTTACAAGTATCTTATTTTGAAGAATATAACTGAATATGACAATGGAGTACATTTTTTCTTCTGCATTGTTGCGTATGATGGTTGTTCAATGCAGTGTTGGTCCCGCCTCTTCTCCATTGTGATTGGACGGCTGTGTAAAAAACTTCCAAAATGAGCAGTGATTTGCTAACATAGCGCTGTTCTAAAGACAGGAGAAAATCAGAAAAACAGAAAAACACAGAGACACAACTCATCACGGTGTATGGTGTTTATAGAGCAAGCAAGATCATTCTAGTAAATTATATCTAATGTCAGCAGTCTCCTGGAGAACACGCCAACTCAACCCTGTGGTGAGGAACACAAACTCCAATGATAAATAAATAGAGAAATTAAACCTCACGAGAAACCAGACTCAGTCGGGAGGACCAGATCAAATCTGACACATCACAGCTGCACTCACTGACTGTGATTAAAAGTTACTTAGGAAATGTTTATGAAGAATAGTGTTGTGAAGAATTGTGATTTAGGAAATTTCAGTTGTTGAAACTGTTTAGGTCTCATTTGGTTTTATTTGGTGATGGATATCAGACATCAAAAACTAATAATGGTATGATGTAACTGAGTGCAGCTATTACTTCAAACTGCTGTCATGTGATGTAAATTTTTCAATAATGTGACAAGTAGTCCGTC
The DNA here is from genome assembly GCA_029783895.1 of Triplophysa bombifrons. NCBI lineage: Eukaryota > Metazoa > Chordata > Actinopteri > Cypriniformes > Nemacheilidae > Triplophysa > Triplophysa bombifrons. Next base: position 3,331,064 of record CM056457.1, read on the forward strand.
TTGTCTCTTGGGTGGGGATGGATTTGTCTGAGCTAGAGCTGAGATGGTCAGTCAGTCCGCAGGCTCTCGCTGGAGGATGGCACGGGATGTTCTGGAGCTGGTGTTATCTCTGGACCTGGTGTGATCTCTCTTTACCTCGGGAGGGGCAGAAAGAGAATAATTAGCACAGCTGCTGTTCATCAATAAATTAATTAATTTAGCATATTATGCATCAAGTGAAAGCTTGGATGAAAAGATTTGTCTTTAATCTAGATTTAAATTAGGAGAGTGTGTCTGACCCTCGAATAGTATCAGGAAGGCTATTCCAGAGTTTAGGTGTTACGTATGAGAAAGCTCGAGCTGGTGGATTTTGTTATTCTAGGTGTTATCAAAAGTCCTGAGTTTTAAGATCTTAGAGAGCGTGATGGGTTGTAATGTGATAGAAGCTCAGTTAAGTATGTAGGTGCTAAACCGTTCAGGGCTTTGTAAGTAATTAAAATAACTTTAAAATCAATACGACACTTAAAGTGAAGGGATGATAACATTGTGGTTATGTGATGGTATTTTTACCTGTCAAGAACTCTGGCAGCTGCATTCTGAACTAACTGTAGTTTGTTTATTGATGATACAGGACAACCACTAAGTAGAGCATTACAATAGTCAAGCCGTGAGGTCAAAAATGCATGAATAAGCTTTTCTGCGTCTGCAACACATAAACTATTTCGTAATTTGGCAACATTTCTAAGGTGGAAGAAGGCTGTTTTTGACAGGCTGCCGTCTAATATAACGCCTAGGTCTTTAACTATATTTGTTGGAGAAACAGTGCAGCCTTCAATTTGCAGGAAATATTCTGCTTGCGTGTCTTTGGTCCGATTAGTAATATTTTTTTACTCCAATTTAAAAGAAGGACATTACTAGTCATCCAGTGTTTTATATCTTCGATGCATTCTGCCAATTTGGATAGCTTAAAGGAATCATCTGGTCTTGATGAGATAAATAGCAGAGTATCATCTGCATAAGAGTGGAAGCTAATTCCATGTTTTCTAATAATGTTGCCAAGGGGCAGCATGTATATGGAGAAAAGCAAGGGTCCTAAAACCGATCCCTGAGGTAATCCATAATTTACTTGCATTAGATTTGAAGATTCCACATTTAAATCGACATATTGATATCTGTCAGATAAGTAAGATCTGAACATTTGATCTTAACACAAAGTGCTCTCCTAAACATCAGTAAAAGGTTTTAGTTAAAAGTTTCCACTTAAAACCTATTCACTACGCTGCTGAGAGCAACTTTCACTAAGGAACAGAAAGAAACTAGGAAACAGCTTTTTTCCCAGAACTGTTTCATTATTGAACTCTGCTCCCCACTGATTCCACTACCCCTCATAACTTTAACTGTAATGCTGCTATTACATTGTTTAGATTGTACTACAGGGCTGCCATGCATGACTGAACAGCTACTTCATGTTATCTGCTCTACCGGACTGTTTACACACACACAGCATCATTTGCACTCTTCACTGCTCACTTGCAGGAATATTACACTGAATGCTCATTTGCACTAATGGACTACTGCATAAGTAACTGCATAACCTCATCTACTGCACTGTAACTTTCATAACTGCATTACCTCGTCTACTGCACTGTAACTTTCATAACTGCATTACCTCATCTACTGCACTGTAACTTTCATAATTGCATTACCTCGTCTACTGCACTGTAACTTTCATAACTGCATTACCTCATCTACTGCACAGTAATTTCAATAACTGCACCAACTTCTCTACTGCACTGTAACTCATCTATTGCATAACTAACTGCATCTACTCATCTATTGCACTATAACTTCAATAACTGCATTAATTCATCTACTGCACTGTAACCTTAATAACCGCATTAACGCATCTACTGCACTGTAACTTCAATAACTGCACTAACTCATCTACTGCACTGTAACTTAATAACCGCATTAACTCATCTACTGCACTGTAACTCTATTAACTGCACTAACTCATCTACTGCACTGTAACTTAATAACCGCATTAACGCATCTACTGCACTGTAACTTAATAACCGCACTAACTCATCTACTGCACTGTAACCTTAATAACCGCACTAACTCATCTACTGCACTGTAACTTCAATAACTGCATTACCTCGTCTACTGCACTGTAACTTTCATAACTGCATTACCTCATCTACTGCACAGTAATTTCAATAACTGCACCAACTTCTCTACTGCACTGTAACTCATCTATTGCATTACTCCATCTATTGCATAACTAACTGCATCTACTCATCTACTGCACTGTAACCTTAATAACCGCATTAACGCATCTAATGCACTGTAACTTCAATAACTGCACTAACTCATCTACTGCACTGTAACTCTATTAACTGCACTAACTCATCTACTGCACTGTACCTTCAATAACTGCACTAACTCATCTACTGCACTGTAACTTCAATAACTGCACTAACTCATCTACTGCACTGTAACTTAATAACCGCACTAACTCATCTACTGCACTGTAACTTCAATACCTGCATTAACTCATCTACTGCACTGTAACCTTAATAACCGCATTAACGCATCTACTGCACTGTAACTTCAATAACTGCATTAACTCATCTACTGCACTGTAACTTCAATAACTGCACTAACTCATCTACTGCACTATAACTTCAATAACTGCACTAACTCATCTACTGCACTGTAACTCTATTAACTGCACTAACTCATCTACTGCACTGTAACTTAATAACCGCATCAACGCATCTACTGCACTGTAACTTCAATAACTAAACTAACTCATCTACTGCACTGTAACTGTATAACTGCATCTACTCGTCTACTGCACTGTAACTTCAATAACTGCACTAACTCATCTACTGCACTATAACTTCAATAACTGCACTAACTCATCTACTGCACTGTAACTCTATTAACTGCACTAACTCATCTACTGCACTGTAACTTAATAACCGCATCAACGCATCTACTGCACTGTAACTTCAATAACTAAACTAACTCATCTACTGCACTGTAACTGTATAACTGCATCTACTCATTTATTGCACTATAACTTCAATAACTGCATTAACTCATATACTGCACCGTACCTTTAATAACCGCATTAACTCATCTACTCCACTATAACTTTAATAACTGCATTAACTCATCTACTGCACTGTAACTTCAATAACTGCACTAACTCATCTACTGCACTGTAACTTAATAACCGCATTAACTTATCTACTGCACTGTATCTTTAATAGCTAATGTCTATAATTAATGCACACTTAAGTCACTTGCACTATTGTATAGTCTATATTGTTATCTGTTCATAACCACCTGTACATTAATGTTCACAGTATATAGCCTTCTGTATTTATTGTTCATAGTACATACCGACTGTCATATTTTCATAGAACATTCCTTTTGTAAAGTTTTTTTTTTCATAGTACATGCCCACTGTATAGTATTTTCCTAATATTGTATTCTGTATTTATTCACACTGTATATCCTGCACTTGCTAATTGCACTTCTTTTTAGACCTCAACTACATTTCGTAACACTGTACTTGTATATGTGTAATGACAATAAAGTTGAATCTAATCATCTAAAAATCTTAAACTAAAAAAGGGAGTTTAGGAGTCCTAAAATTAGCACAGACAGGCCCATTATTGTGAAGAGTTTCTCCTAAATCAGCAAGTAAGGAGCTTCTATCAGCCTTTAGATGTTTTGAGAATAAGGGCTCTGAACCCTTGTAGTGCCTGTCCCAGTACACCTCTATAATCGTGTAAGAGATGTAGAAGTATGTTCTGCTGTACAGTCTCAGCACTGAGGTCTAGCAGGACTAGGAGTGAGATGTTACCTTGATCTGATGCTATAAACAGCTCCTTTGTCATTATAGCAAAGTTCACAGTAGGGAAGGAAGGAGGCGGGAACCGTCGAACATTCAAACAAAGTATAATCAAAATAAAAAAACAATAACACAGAAGTAAAAGCCACAAGAACATAAATACAAACTTAAAACCATACGTCCGGGCCCGGTCCTCTCCCGTCCGTAGTCCTGTTGCTCGTCCTCTTCTGCTCCCGATCTCCTCCGTGAGATATGCGGGACCGGTGTGTGCACGGCTGTTTCCCACCATCACTCACGCCACCGGCTCCGCCTCACGGCTCTCGTCCCGCCTTCTTCGTTAAGGTCATTTTAACCAGTGCTATGATGCACTCAAAAGACTATTGTCATCAATACAGGACAATGCCAGCTGTGTGTGTGTGTGTGTGTGTGTGTGTGTGTGAAAGTCACGTTCATGATACATGTGAATTCATATATGATGTTGTAATGTTAGGGTTTGATAGAATAAAATGATTCTTATTGTAACTATATTTTTTCTCTTTCTACACCTTTACCTTTTATTCACTCATGAATATATATATTGTGTGTGTGATGTCAGAGAAGCACAGCTGCTGGAGCAGTGTGTAGCCACAGTGTGACAGCGGAAGAGTTGTGTGTGCGTGTGTCTGTTCTGTGTTGGTGTCATCTGTTAGAAGGATGTTTTAAGAGTGGATCAGAATGTCAATCATTATGAATGTATGTGAACTGAAGTGTGTTTGCGTCATTACAATGAGCACAAGATGACACGAGGTCAACTCTATTAGTATCAATGACATGAATGAGAGAGAGAAAGTGAGTGAGTGTGTAAATGTTCTGTCCAGGCGTACACACACACACACACACACACAACTGTATTGTGCTGATGTAACAGTGCTGTGTTGTTGTGTGCAGGATGACAACTCCATGTTCTTTCAGTTCGGTCCGTCCATCGAGCAGCAAGCGTCTGTCATGCTCAACATCATGGAGGAATATGACTGGTACATCTTCTCCATAGTGACCACCTATTACCCTGGATACCAGGACTTTGTTACCAAGGTAACGAAGGCACACACATGCTAGACAGACAGTGATATGTGTCCTCACAGAATGAATGTGTTTGAGCAATTACACATCTCTAACACTGAGTGAGTGAGTGAGTGTGTGTGCGTGTTCCTCATGCTGATGTTACACACGTGTGTTTGTGTGTGTGTGTGCATGTTAAGATCCGCAGCACCATCGAGAACAGTTTTGTGGGTTGGGAGCTGGAGGAGGTCCTGCTGTTGGATATGTCTGTAGACGATGGAGATGCAAAGATTCAGAATCAGCTGAAGAAGCTTCAGAGTCCCGTCATTCTGCTCTACTCCACCAAAGAAGAAGCTAACATCATCTTTGAGGTGGCACATTCTGTCGGACTCACGGGTTACGGATACACATGGATCGTACCCTCTCTGGTGGCTGGTGACGCTGATCATATCCCACCTGAGTTCCCCACAGGTGACATCACAAACCATCATGTTTTGAACGTGAAATATTTGATCAGTTTGAGTCTGAGCGCTTGCTGAGATTCTGTCACATCCATCTGCACTCCACTATACTGCCGTCCAAAGTCAAAGTGCAGTAACTACACATTTGGTCAAAATTGAGTTTAGGCCTACAACTGGCTTTGCTCTGTCTTGTGACAAAGTCTCCTGGTTCAATCTTATGCCGTTTTTGAGAAACGAGAGATTTAAAATTTCAGTAACTACAAAATCTAAGCTAATAACAAGGCGAACCTTGGGGAAGTTTCTGCATTCTGATTTTGTTTTCCCGGCTGTGACACCACAGATACTGTGCTCTGCCGTGGTAGCCGTAACACTCACACAGAACCAACAAGCCAACCAGCTAGCCTACCATGGAACAATCCCGCCGTCAAATGATGGTTGAACTCGCGTTAAAATACAAATATCTAAAGAGGTGTAAGGAAGATCTCAAAATATGCTCCTAGCGAGGCAAATGACAGCTTTATAAAAAAGTAACATTAAAGCAAATTTCCACTCTGACACTCGTAATGATAATGTGATTTATAATTTGTGTTGATGTTCGTTGATTCTTTCAGACAGATCATCCAATTGTACTTACAATGGTTTCTCCCTCAAAACTTTGCTTGCTCTGGTAAAGTTATTGTTATGCGCAATTAGCTAACAACAGCTGTGCCTCCTCAGTTTAATAAAAGTCCTGTCATATTTGTTCAATATAATAATCTGCTTTTCAACTGTCAGAGTACATCTTGCCAATTAGTTTTGGGGCTTTCATAGATAGCTATGAATCAGAATGAGAAAATTCTTTGTGGTGAAAGGAGCATTGTGATAAAATTAATCTTAATCTTCAAGCTTACTTTCGAGCAGTTTTAACATTCCCAACGAGCAAACATCAACAAAATGATTAGCGTTATTAAAAACAATTAACATGTAGTGAGAAACACAAGAAGAAAGCTGGATGAACACATTTACTTTGCAGATACTGCACTTTGCTTTTGCAATAGTGTTTTAGTTGTGCAGGGTCATCCAAAGGCAGTGTGCAGTATCTGCATTTTGGTTGTCAAAGGTCACGTCAGTGGTCATGGTTTTTATCTATACAACATTTCTTCCTAATAAGGCATTACATAAGTGCATTACCATTAATCTACCCACAACACGTTTGACTGGATGGTGTAAAAACCTTAAAGGCATTTTTCCCAGTTTCAGTGTTTGCGTAGTTACTGCACTTTGCCTTTGTAGGACAGTATAGACCTCACACATTCAACACGTTCAGTCTGATTGTTCACTGGAATGTGTGTTGTGTTGTGCAGGTATGATCTCAGTGTCCTATGATGAGTGGGATTATGGGCTGGAGGCGCGAGTGAGAGACGGCATAGCAGTCATTGCTTCAGCAACGTCCTCCATGATGCTGGACAGAGGTCCACACACACTGCTGAAATCTGGGTGTCACGGGTCACCTGACAAGAAGAGTCCAATCACAGGCAACACCAATGAAGTGCTTAGGTAACACACACACACACATACACACACACACACACACACACACACACACACACACACACACACACACATACATCACACACACACACGTTGGTATTGGTGGTTTACAGGGACATTTCTTAGACCTAATGCATTTTATAGTGCACAATCTGTATATTCTATCCCCTAACACTTAGAATCATTCAAAGGTTTCTGCTTTTTTACATTTTCAATAAAACATTTTTGAGTACACACACACACACACTGTACATCTGTGTGTGTGAGACACTGTTGCTCAGGTCAGAAACACAGAGAGATAAAGATGGAAAATAGAACAGCTTGTTGTACGCAGAGGTCACTCGCTCTCCCTCTCTCATGATGATGTTTCCATGGCAACACAGAGGATGAGCTTGGAAGCCGCAGTCGTTGTGGCTGCCATATCAACATGTTACATATGCCAGAAAAACACCCTCGACAACGAGGTGATGACAACATCAGTAAACACAGACGGGCGGAACAGACAGACAGACTGATGATGATGATGATGATGATGTGTCTGATGACAGGTATCTGATGAACGTCACGTTTGAAGGGAGGAATCTGTCGTTCAGTGAGGACGGATATCAGATGCATCCCAAGCTGGTGATCATACTCCTGGATAAAGAGCGTCAGTGGGATCGAGTGAGTTTTGTGTTTGTGTTGTGTGTTGTTGTGTTGTGTGGACTCTGATCTGATCTGTGTGTGTGTTTAGGTGGGTAAGTGGGAGAACGGCTCTCTGTCCATGAAGTATCACGTGTGGCCGAGGTTCGAGCTTCACTCCGGTGCTGAAAGAAGAGATGATGATCATCTGTCCATCGCCACACTTGAGGAGGCGCCGTTTGTCATCGTAGAGGACGTGGATCCACTCAGCGGGACCTGCATGAGAAACACTGTACCCTGTAGAAAACAACTCAAATCTGTGTAAGCCAGAATGACTTTATACTCTATATGACCCTTGAACCCTTTCTGCACTCTCACAATATCACACAAACATCACTTGACCATCAACAATAAATCAAACTCTTTCTCTGTCTGTCAGTAATCACACAGGCGTCGCTGCGGTCTATATCAAGCGTTGTTGTAAAGGTTTCTGTATTGATATTCTGAAGAAGATCGCCAAGCATGTGAAGTTCACCTATGACCTTTATCTGGTCACCAACGGCAAGCACGGCAAGAAGATCAACGGCACCTGGAACGGGTTGGTCGGAGAGGTGATGATATAAATACTTCAAAAAACATCTCAACCTCAAATCAACCCATCAAACTTACTTTCAGTATTTCATGACATCACGTTTGACATTTATTGTTTATCATTTTAATTCTTCATATTGGAAAGAATCTGTACACAGAAATGACTGGTCCTGTCCAGGTTTAGTCACATGAAGTGAAGTTCAGGTGTTTAGAGCTAAAATTTACATCCGAGAAAGAGTGATAGAGAGAGAGAGAGAGAGAGAGAGAGAGAGGGGGAGGGAGAGAGAGAGACAGAGAGAGATAGAGAGAGTGATAGATAGATAGATAACTCTCTTTCCTTTGTTCTGTTTCTCTATCATCTATATTTCACACATTCGTTTTTGTTCTTTCCTCTCATGACGTCTGATGTCATGTTTACTTCAGAAAACTTTACTTTAAGTCAGAAAAACACTTTCTGTGTTTTATTGTATGAGGTGATAACTCATTGTTGGGTTTTTTTTCTTTTCTTTCTTGTGTGTGTTCAGGTGGTGATGAAGAACGCTCACATGGCTGTGGGATCGCTGACCATCAATGAGGAAAGGTCAGAGGTCATCGATTTCTCCGTGCCCTTCATAGAGACGGGCATCAGTGTCATGGTCTCCCGTAGCAACGGGACGGTGTCACCCTCAGCGTTCCTCGGTAAGCGCGTGTCCTGTCCTTCTCTGTGTGTGTGATGTCTCTATGCTCACGTGTGTTTCTATCTCTGTAGAGCCCTTTAGCGCTGACGTCTGGATCATGATGTTTGTCATGCTGCTGCTGGTGTCCGCCTTCGCCGTCTTCTTCTTCGAGTACTTCAGTCCTGTGGGATACAATATGTGTCTCGCCGACGGCCGAGGTGACCGGACCCATCTGAGGATGTCTGATGAAATAAATCATTTGTGATCTTCAGCACGTACTGTTGTGATCTCAGCACAGACCACTTTCTGTTCCCCTTCATCATCAAACAAACAACCAAACCTAAACCACACACATCAGTATATCATCATTATGACCTGCAGCTTTCCTGTAGCTCAGAGGTAGTGCATGGCACTAGGTCATGGGTTCCATCACTCATCTATATAAATGACTGGATCGTGCCTAGAACGCTGAACCAACAGCAGGAAGTGAAGTCACCGGAAACCGTGCCGCCATCTTGGTATACCCAACTGACAGAGAGCGCCATTGACTTACAGTCACAATGACCCTCTGAATTAACCCCTTTACAGCTTATTAGGGGCACGATACGTATTTAGTTCACATGTGTATTTAAATTAATTGTTTCTTCTGATGATTTTCCCAATGTTTATGTTTATTGTGGGCAGAATTGCGACATATAGCAATTAAAAAGGTGAGTGTTTAGGAATAAGCATCATGACTTAGAGAACATAAACAGCCTGTATTGATCTGTATTTACACTTAAGAATAAGAACGTGTGTCATTGGTCTCGTGAGTCTGTGCGCTACTGTCATGATAATGAACATACTCAAGTCTTTATCTAATTAGACAGGAAAATTCCCCCCTTTAAAAACTTAAGTGTTAACATGCTTAAGACATTTGCTTGGTAAGAATGTTCTGTGAGACTTTAGACTGGTGAATTACTGTCTTATCATCAATGTGTGATAACTCCCTATTCATTTAAAAACCAACATGGCGGTGCGGCAGCTTCAGTCCAATGACGTCATGAGAAATCCAGTCATTAATATAGATCAGTGGTCTGATCCCAGGGAAAAAGGCATAAATGTAAATGTCATGTGACAGAAAAATCAGTGTGGGACTTAGTTAGCTTACAGTGCTTTTTACTATTTGAATTATATCAAAGCTGCTTTACAACAAGAAAACAAATCAAGAAATATACGTTGAACACAAGGAATAAATAAAGATATAACCTTAAAAGTGATATGAAAAGAAGAAAATCCAAAACATACAGACACACACACTAGCATACGTATCTATATAGATAAATATGGAGATGCATATATACAGTAGACATATATTTTAAATTCACCTTCAAATATTCTTGATTGGTCCTGATGAGTCCTGTGTGTTGATGATCATTGTGTTTGTGTCCTGTCAGAGCCCGGAGGGCCGTCGTTCACTATCGGGAAGGCCATCTGGTTACTCTGGGGTTTGGTCTTCAATAATTCAGTTCCAGTGCAGAACCCCAAAGGAACCACCAGTAAGATCATGGTCAGCGTTTGGGCTTTCTTCGCTGTCATCTTCCTGGCCAGTTATACAGCTAATCTGGCGGCGTTTATGATTCAGGAGGAGTACGTGGACCAGGTGTCTGGCCTCAGCGATAAAAAGGTGTTTTATCATTCTCTATCATCTAAGATGTGTATGACTTAATTTTTTCAGCTGAACAAACAAATCATTCTAAATGAAGGCTAGTCAACATGTTGAAACTCCAGAAGGCACAAACATCATGAAAGTAACACACAGTTGAAAGTGAAAGCATACCATGCATTTGATTTATAATGGTGTCACTTTACTCCGCTGTTTTGATGAGATGATGTGTTTGTCTGTGCTTCACTTCAGTTTCAGAGACCCAACGATTTCTCGCCTCCGTTTCGTTTTGGGACCGTTCCCAACGGCAGCACTGAACGAAACATCCGCAATAACTACAGAGAGATGCATTCGTACATGATCAAATATCACCAGCGCAACGTGAACGAGGCTCTGTACAGTCTGAAAACAGGGTGAGATCATCTGAGACACTTCTTGAGTGATGTTGTTCTTTCTAAAAGTATAAACCAAATGAGCTCATTCACGGATGTGCATATGACACTGATATTTCAACCCAAAATGTATTTATGTAGTGTAACTGATGGCTTACGGTCCTGTAGAGAGATGTGGGCGGGGCTTTGGGAGGGGGAGGAGCTGGGCTTTTTGAAATATGAAATTGGTCCTCTCCAATTTAGTGTTTTAAAAGGACGAAAAAAATGTGTGCTGTAATATTTATTGAAACAGTGGCGTTCATCATACATTTATTCAGTTTCGGCCACACAGAGCACACGCCTTCACACTGAACATGATGTTCTTGGTGAGGAGAGATGGGCGTGCGAGCCCAAGAGAAGCTTCCTCGCTCTCTCAGTGGGTTAAAGGTTTGCTGTGAGCTTTCGTTCAAGCTCAGATGCGTTTCGTTTTGAATCACAGAAAGCTGGATGCCTTCATCTATGACGCTGCAGTGTTGAATTACATGGCCGGAAGAGACGAGGGCTGTAAGCTGGTCACCATCGGCTCTGGGAAAGTGTTTGCGTCCACAGGCTACGGCATCGCCATCCAGAAAGAATCCATCTGGAAGAGACAGGTGGACCTCGCCATCCTTCAGCTGTTTGGAGATGGTAGGAACCCACATCCAGTCCCATTCGCGTACACATATCGTAACCTTTTCACTCCTAGTTGCTTGTTTATAAAACATTACAGTTGCATTCATGTTTACAACTGTCACTTACAAATGTGAACTATATTATTCTATTAAAGTCTATCATTAGGACACATTCTCATGTGTGTGTGTGTGTCAGGTGACATGGAGGAGTTTGAGGCTCTCTGGCTCACCGGGATCTGCCACCATGAGAAGAATGAAGTGATGAGCAGTCAGCTGGATGTGGACAACATGGCGGGTGTCTTCTACATGTTAGGAGCCGCAATGGCTCTGTCACTCATCACGTTCATCGCTGAACACGTCTTCTTCTGGCACCTACGCTTCTGCTTCATGGGTGTGTGTTCTGGAAAACCGGGTCTCACCTTTAGTATCAGCAGAGTGAGTGTGTCACATAACCATACATGTCAAAAACGTCATACGAGAGCTCCTAAAAGTTCTCGGGTGTCCTGAAACATCTCATTTCCTCTTTCAGGAGATTTATAGCTGCATTCACGGAGTTGAAATCGAAGACAAGAGTTCGGCGTTGAATTCACCCTCTGCCACCATGAACAACACGCACTCGAACATCCTGCGGCTACTGCGCACCGCCAAAAACATGGCGTCTCTCTCTGGAGTCAACGGCTCCCCGCACAGCGCCCTGGACTTCATCCGCAGAGAGTCTTCTGTGTACGACATCAGTGAGCACCGCCGCAGTCTGGCCGGTCACGCGGACTGCAAAGCCCCGTACCTGCTCGACGAAAACATGTTCAGTGACTACATCAACGAGGTGGAGCGCACCTTTGGCAACCTGCACCTAAAAGACAGTAACTTGTATCAAGACCATTACTTGCACCACCATGGCGGCTCGACCCTGGGCCTGACTGGACCAGCCCCAAACCGTCCTCCAAGCCAAGGATCCAGCAGTTCCTTGGAGGGAGGCATGTTTGACTGTGATAGCTTAGCTGGAGGCATGGTCCCCATCTTCTCCAGCCACCCGCGCTCTGCGCTCACGCACAGAAACATGAGCAAGTTTGACCTGCTGCAGAGTCAGCCCCCTTCGACAGGGCAGGGCTTGAAACAGGGCCTGGCCGACCTATATGGCAAGTTCTCTTTCAAAGGTGGGGCGTCCAGTTCGGGATACATCCCAGGGCACGAGAGGTACTGCGGCGGTGCCGATGATGGAAACATGTCGGACATTTCCACGCATACGGTGACTTACGGCAATCTAGAGGGCAACGCTAAGAAACGAAAGCAATACAGAGACAGTCTTAAGAAACGTCCGGCGTCTGCAAAGTCCCGCCGTGAATTTGATGAGATCGAGTTGGGCTACCGCCGCCGCCAGCGTCACGGCCACCATCATCACCACCACGGCCAACGCTCTGCCTCACCCCCTTCTGAACGCAAGAGAGGAGGTTGCACCAACTCAACCTCATATCTCTTACAGGACAAAGAAAGCATGAGGGATTTCTACCTGGACCAGTTCCGTCCCAAAGAAGGCATCCCACAGTGGGAACATGTGGATCTTACAGATGGTCCCACTGGGTTAGGAGAGAACTGCACTAGCCTGGTTTCTGTGGATGACTTCCTGAAGAGCAAACCCAAGAAGCTGGACGGCAGCGATTGGGAATGTCGTAGCTGTCGTGCCACCAGCGCGGGCAGCAAGCAGACCGTCCTTCACGGGGGCAGCTTCATCGGCGGGGGCACTAACTGTGTCGCGTCGGGCGGTGGAGGAGGGCTGGGGAGCAGCCGTCCCAGTTCAGCCACTTGTATGCGGTGTGATGCTTGCAAGAAATCGGGCAACCTCTACGACATCAGCGAGGACAGTAGCCACTTACTGGAGCAGCTGGGGAGCAGTAGAGTGCAGACGCCAGCACAGCGTCGCAGGGCTTTCGGTGCAAGGCCGCTGCGGCGACAGCATTCCTACGACACCTTCGTGGACCTCCAGAGAGAAGGGGCGGGGGGAGCGGCCGCGCCTCTGAGTTTCGGCGGGGCTGGAGGTATGGGTGGGGCACTGCCCCCTGGGCCTCGCAGTATGAGCCTAAAGGAGCGGGAGCGCTGCATGGATGCCTCCAGTTCCTTCGGACACGAATACGAAAGTCAGGGAGGTTTGGAATGCGACGCGGACCTCGACCCACTGTTCTACGGTGGTCTGGAGAGGGCGAAGGGCGCAGGATCGCCATTCGGTTTGTTCAGAGCGGGAGAGGGTGCGCCTCAACGCCGCTCACTGGGTGAGAGGGAATTGAGAGACAGGGGACTGATGGAAGGTCCTGCACCCTTATCCAAATCCCTTTATCCTGACCGAAGCAATCACAACCCCTTCATTCCCACGTTTGGGGATGACCAATGTCTGCTGCATGGTGCCAAGTCTTACTATGTCACCAATCAGCAGAGCAACGCGCATGGCCCCATGGGCGTGACCTCGTTCCTGCCGGCGTCGGCAGCTTCAGGAGTCATGTCGAACTTTCCCAGCCCGCACTTTCCTGCCGAGCTGTGTGTCGGAAACCACCACACCAGCAAGCTGAGCCTCGGTCCGCCTCGACCCTTCAACGGCAGCAATGGACACGTGTACGAGAAACTCTCCAGCATCGAGTCTGATGTGTGAAGCAATCCTACGAGCCAGACTTTAGCAGAACACGCCGAACTTGAGAAAATGTCATATTTCCTGTCAAGTACATGTTTACAGCAACCATGAGCTGCTGTCCATCTGCTGAATGTGTCTGAGGAGAAGTGCAGTAGAGCAGATGGCCTGTTTCACCTCTCCTCTTCTCATCTGCTCTATTGTAAAGATGGCATCATGACAGTGCAACGAATGCATTTGTTTTTTTTAACAGGGTAACAATTTTACCTCAGAGATGATGCCAGACACAATCCTCCTGGAACCTCGGAGAAGGGTTCACTGTTTCTTTGGCTGCACATATCCAGAGACGATGTGAGCGGCATGGACATCAGTCAGTCTCCACATCATCCTCATGTAACCATGGCAACGGCCTCTCTCACGCTGTTCACTGCCGAGTGTTCCGGCTCCCACGCTCATTTATATTCAAGCGTCTCTACTGCCGTGATATTTCACATCACAAGCGTTACACATCATCTGTGATTCTTTAATTATTCTTGTTTGGAAGATAATGTAGAATAAGTTAGTGTTAACTCTGTAAATACATCTTCTCTTTGTATTATTAACAGACAACCTTTAATATAGCTTTTTCACATATTTAACAAATAACCAAAATCAAGATAAAAACACAACAAAAATATGCAAAGTATAGTCAAGCATTACTACTTCTGATAAGTGATAGTTTGCTTTTATGACTCGATTCTGATAGTTTACTGCCAGCTTTACTTAAGAAGACTTTGACTCCTCTTTATTCCTTTGACTAGAATGTAACAGAGCTACGCTGTGCTGTCGTGGACATTTTTATGTTTCTTTTACTGCTTTGCTCCTCACAAAGTTTCTCTTCACACTACACACACGCACACACACACACGTTTACCTCGCTATCTATGTGAGAACAAGAAAGCGGAATATTCATGGACTATTCTTACTTTAGTTTCCAGCGAACTCTTTCTATGTTTACTGTAGTGTTAATGATTATAATGGTTAAGTACCCCCGCCCACACACACACACAGATCTCCAGCTTCAGTGTGATTTAGGACCTTAAGCTCGACTGAATGACTTTAGCGTTTATTTGATGGAGTGTCATTTGTGTTGTAAACGTAAGGTGAACGCTTGAATCCTTCTGCTTTTACAGTTTGTCTTTAAACTCTTTGGTTTACTAGGTCATGATATCAAAGTGTGCTTTCAGATGTGTTGAAGCTGGGGGTCTAGATGTTCCCGTCATAGAGCGGTGACGTTTGAGTTCTTCTCACAGCAATAGTTCTATAAGCCACAGTTCTGTTCCCACTGTCTGCAAGTCTTTCTTCAGTGAAACACAAAAGAAGATATTTTGAGAAACGTCTCGGTGGTTTTGTGTTCATACACTTCCAAGTCAATTCTTCAAAATATCTTCTTTTGTGTTCTGAAGAAGAAGAAACTTTGATGATGATGAAAGAATTCTGTCAGGTTCACATGCGTCAAAAATGATTGACAATTAGCATTCAGTTTAGATTGGCGGTTTGGTTTTGTTCTGGGCAAAACTCCCTAAACATCCATGAAGAAGAGCAGGGAGCGCAGCGATGACCCCTCAGTGTAAACTCAACAGAACAAGCAGACGTCATGAGTTCCTCAAGACCTTTAAGTGTAACCCATGATTCAAATGCACTTGAGACGTATGAGAAGGAATGACAGAAGTGGAGATTGTAAGCGTGAGGTGGAGCTGGGGACGGAGGAGAGCACCATAAGCTGCTATAAGCTGAATGAATTGAAAGGGAAGCTGTGATTGTGTCACATCTGTGAAGAGGATCCGCTGATGCCAGAACTGAAGTGTCTCTCTCCTGTGTTCCTCACGGCTGTGGCTTGAGCTCTGTGTGCTTTTCTTGTGTTCATAGAGAAACAAGCCTAGTTGTAGTTAGACTTCATTCTAGTGTACTCGCAATATATAGGAAACTTTAGCGTTCTGTTAACTACTATATTATCATTATTATTCTAAGGTAAGTATAGCAGCTGGGTTGGAGTTTTACGAATCGGTAACTGTTGTTAAACGCATCGCCAGTCACCACAACACAAAGTCCATCTCTACCTTCACAGAATGGGTGAGTTTGTCACTCGACGTGGGTGATGAACGCATTGCGCGCGAGACGGCCGCTTCTACGGCGCATACTCTCCATGCTGGGGTATCGCCGTGCTGTTGCCATGGTAACTGCAGTGCCAGAGGATGCAGGCTGAATGAGTGAATTCTTTCACTATGGAATAAGAATCGCATCCACTTTGATAAGTCACAGAATTTTTACATCTCTAAATACGATTCTAGAGTGAATACTTGTACAGATTGTGTATATAATGAACAAAATTCCTTTTCTATGACGATACGAACGCAAACCTCAATATTGAGAGGATCTTTTCACGACGTAGAAGGGTTCAGAATTCTTTCACATGCTAAATAAAGTGATTCAAACAAGCGACGCTGCTGTGGAGTTGTTTCTGTGTGTGCACGCGCATCAAACTGTACAACACCATCGACTGCAGTGCGCACTGTAATGTGTTACGTATGACACACAACTACACCAGTGTGTCACAGACTTTACTGCACACTATTTACACAACACTTCGTGGACATCTTTTGTAGCGTGCAAACGCAAACAGCTAAATGTTTCCAAGCGTTTTAACACAACCGAGCCAAGTTAGAATGAAACTCTGTCATCGTTTATTTCTGCTCATTTCACGTGATTGTAAATATTTTTAAGATATTTTGAGAAATGTCTCCGTGGTTTTGTGATCATACATACACTCACATATTTTCCTGCAGATGAACATGAAGTCTCTCTCTCTCTCTCTCTCTCTCTCTCTCTCATCGTTCGTCACACGTTCGCTTCTCTTATTCACTTTCCCCGCAGGTAGGAGAGAGAGGCGAATGAAATATTGATGGGGGGGAGCGCGCGCGCATTGGGAAGTTGTGTTTAAAGGCCAGACTATCTGTTCATATTATGAGCGAGCTCGTGCGAACTGTACTGTACCGTGCGTGCGTGCGTGCGCGTATGTGTGTTTCATGAAGCACTTCGCCCACCTCCCCCTCTCAACACCCCCACAATCCTTTGTGAAGCACCCGCTCGCTCTTACTAACGGTCACCTAGCAACAGAGCGGATGATAATCGGAAGCCCCGCCCGCTTCTCTGGCTCACTCCACCAAAGTTTCATTTCCCACTAAACAGTTTGTCTCGGCTGTGAACGATACAAAGTCAGAAACCGTGCGGGGGGATACCGAACCGAACCGGGCGGAGCAGACTGGCGGAAAAATGATGACAGATATATAGAAACATCATATTTACTGAGTGTGTACAGCAGTCAGAATACATGTTTTACCATCATAAGAATATCTCATACTAAAGCACACAACAGTCATAGACGTCATGACGTCACAGGTGAAGAAGCCGTTCTCGTGTCTGCAGGTCAGAGAGTTCATGAGAGGTCAGAATATGAAGTCTTGTAGCTAAGACAGCTGGACACCCCTCAGTATTATGGGCTGTCCACTACAGTATGTACAAAATCTGATCTATCTAAAACACATTCACTTCAGAGAATCTTGGTTAGGTTTTATTTTCTTGCAGTTTTTTCATGCACACTTTCTAGATTGTGTATCTTGTGTTTGTGATCGGTTCATTTGTGATGTCATTTTGCCATCCTGTGGCAAGGAGAAGAACTACAACATCTACTCGACATGCTTTATTAGATCAGTTTTACTTCAGTCTTCCCGTTTGAACATTTCTGCAGGACACATACACTCACCTAAAGGATTATTAGGAACACCATACTAATACTGTGTTTGACCCCCTTTCGCCTTCAGAACTGCCTTAATTCTACGTGGCATTGATTCAACAAGGTGCTGAAAGCATTCTTTAGAAATGTTGGCCCATATTGATAGGATAGCATCTTGCAGTTGATGTAGATTTTTGTGGGATGCACGAAGCTCCCGTTCCACCACGTCCCAAAGATGCTCTATTGGGTTGAGATCTGGTGACTGTGGGGGCCATTTTAGTACAGTGAACTCATTGTCATGTTCAAGAAAGCAATTTGAAATGATTGGAGCTTTGTGACATGGTGCATTATCCTGCTGGAATTAGCCATCAGAGGATGGGTACATGGTGGTCATAAAGGGATGGACATGGTCAGAAACAATGCTCAGGTAGGCCGTGGCATTTAAACGATGCCCAATTGGCACTAAGGGGCCTAAAGTGAGCCAAGAAAACATCCCCCACACCATTACACCACCACCATAATTGCATTAATGAGAAATTGAACAGGTGTTCCTAATAATCCTTTAGGTGAGTGTATAACCCGACAGCCTACATTACGAGTGTCTGTTGTTTCACTACATTGATAATAGTTTATTAGTTTTAGTAGAAAACAAAATAAGCAACTTTATAATTTAAGACTAATTATAAAATACACTGTGAAAAATATGGAATGCCACTCTTCTGGATTTATTGAGCTAACACTCATCAGTTATATTATGTATTGATGTCCAGTCTATCAGTAGGCTGATTTTAAGAGTTGTTTTATGTTTATAGTCCAATAACAGAAGCTCATGTGGACGTGTAAACTTGTGTCAGGAGGTTTTCAAATAACATTTAAGACCCTTGTCCTTTCAAGTGACTGTGGACATATATTTTATTGAATCTATAAGGCGTCTTTTCGTGTTTCATTTGAACTTGTCACACATACTACAGTATAAAACACTTGAAAAAAACGTGTTTGACTTTTTTCCCAATAATGATTGAGATTTTACAGTTTTTCTCGATTGCTAACACACAATTCATCAAACAATTCACAATTTTCTGACCACTATAAACACATTCTCAGAACAATATACCAACTTGTACAAACCCCACACACCAACAGCCTCAATTTTACAAAGGTTGAAGCACGTTCTCATTCAGAAAACACAAACACACAATATAATAAACTGAAGTGTCAAGATGTGAGCTCAAATAACACATTTTTTTACATCAGTAAACATTCTGTGGCAAACCTGATGACACACACATGAGAATCTCAGGATCATCTCAATAGGAGATCAGGTATGTGTGCATCCTAGAATCTTCTGGACCTTATACTCACAGTATCATCACACTACACACTTTATTTCAGAGACATGTCGCTATTCTGTATCCAGTGAATTGTAGCATGTGTACACACTTTTTTACCTGTTCTGTATTTTTGCAGAAAATAGGGAATACTTCTACGAAATTGGGCCAAAGGAGCAGCTTGTGACATATTTTTTACATTGCCTCCTATTGACAATCACTTCACTGTATTGTTTTATTTTATCTTCTCTGTAAGTCGCCTGAATGCAAATGTGATTGGTGCAGTTGTGTAGTGTATTGTGTTGCATGACAAGCTCATATCGTTCTTTGGCTTTTTAACTTTTCTTGTCTCGTAAGATCATCTTTATCTACTTTACAGTAGTGTTATGTTTTATTTGTATTTATTCCTAAAGCTCATTCTTGCACTTTTCTCTGTCTGCACTCTTTTTAATGTTGTATATTCATATAAAACTAAACTGTCAAATTATTCTTGAATCCAATAAGAGGTTTTAGTAACAGTATTTTGAATCGATCTCAGCAGTGTCTAAGACTATTTTGTAATGTGTGTGATTTTGAGGTCTTTTGTGTCATGTCTGCAGGAAAACTTCGTTTTTTCATCAAGTGTGAATGGTTTTGAGTAGAGAGCTTCATTTTGACCTGAAAATAGGATGTTTGGGGAATTGGGTGAGATGTTATGTAAATGTGTTTACTGTTTTTAGAATACGAGGCATCATTTCAAGAAATGTGTTTAAGCAATGAAGAAAAACTGTACATGTTTAGTGCGCCACCTAGCGGACACGCGCGTCTCGTGCTCCATGAAAACACTCATTTAAATGTGAAGTGGGATATAATGTAATGTAATGATAAAGTGTGTTTGAGATCAAGTACAGATCTGAACTGTTGAAAATTCTGCTGTTAACAGGCAACAGCACGATGATCACTGACAAACTTACATGAGAACGTGTTTTTACCTTGTATGTCAATATCATGATCAAGTGAGTGAGTGTATTATTATTCCCAAGCTTTTGCTCACTCTGGGCTGTCTGATCACGTGATGCTGCTAGTGTTGCTTAGTTACTACAGACAGAAGTCAAAAGAAAGCGTTCATTCTGCAGCATTCTAACACAATATCACTGTACATCTGCCTAAAAAACAATGTTTTAATGGAAACTCTAGTGTCTGTGTGCTGATAATCCGTTGTGTCTGTCGGTGTCTTTTGGAAATATCATTTCTGCAGTCACTATCTCTTTCTGTCATAAGAATTGAGTCAAAAAAAAACATGTGATGATCAGCTGAAACTTATCACCTCGTGTTGTTTTCAAGTAGGAAAAGGATGCTTTCATATGAAGAACAAAGACGGAGATGACCGTGAACACACACACACACACACACACACATGTTCGTTTGTTCATGTTTAGTGATTTACAAGAAGACTGAAGATATGAAACAACACATCTGAGCTGATGGGTTCATTTTATTATCAAACGTGTCGTGTCTTCATACTTTAGACGTCTGTGTAAATATGTGCGCTGTGATTTATACATACTAGGCCGTTGTGACTCAGTTGCTATGGTAACCATGATGGAAATAGACGTCTGTCTGTATAAGAGCTGCGGTTTGAGAGGTCGACGCGACGCGACGCGACCGCACCGCAGCAGTGGACGATCGTAGTGCATCGCACGCCTGACCAATCATCGACGAGCACATCCAGATGCGTCTTCTATTAACAACTCACACCAATATTATAAAACTGGTCACGCGATTCACTGTTAAACACAACGCCTCAAATCGCGTCGAAGTTCAAATGTTACGTAGGCTGTTTATCATCTTCACGTTGATATCGTCACACAGTCACTATAAGTTGATGAACGTCAATCATTATTTATACTCGAGGTCTGAATCACTGTGTGTCATTTGATGAGTTTGCGAATCAACGATGTTATTACTGAACGTTACGTTAGAAATCACTTTTCTAAAACATTACAGATGTGGCATCGCGTTATCGTCGCGTCACACGCGTGTGCGTGATGGATGCGGTGCGCGCGTGAGGGGGGCGGGAGCGCGTGGACCGCTCGAGCTCCTCTCTTTCGTTTCCTGACGTGAGTAAGACAAAAGAAAAAAAACCGGCAAGAGAGAAACGGGCTTCGTGTTTGTCGGATACTGAGGCCCGGACGGTTCCGTGAGGCGGTTGTGCGCGGCGCGTGAGCCGCGGGTCGGTGCGGGCGGAGCGGCGGGCCGCGGGACTCGAGCCCGTGGAGATCAAACGGGCCTGTCCGGTAAAAACATCGTCATATTACCAGCCATTCGTGTTGATGTGTGAGTGTTTTCAGTCAGTGTTTATTTCCACACAATGTCCGGCGCTGTGTGTCGCGTTATTTGTTTCCGACGCGTTTGTAAACCCTCAGCGATTTTGCTCACGGATTGGGTTTTCTGCACAGATGCTAAAGAGCTAAAGCTAATGTGCAGTGAAGAAAAAATAAAATGCAGAAACGATGATGGACGAGCTCAGCTCATTTCTCGATGTTTCTCGCTCGGTATCGTATCGTAACTCCATTATTAATGCCAGATTGGGTTTGAATCTACTAAACCGTCACACGAGCGCACTGCACTGGAACTGACCGGGACATTCCTCCTGATCAGGACATTTCTTTGGGTGATAACAACGAGCCTCACGTAAAATTGGGCAAATAAAACTGCAGAGTGTGAAGAGCATCACTGACGACGATGACCTCACACACACACAAACAAACAAAGACAAACTCACTCACACACACACAAAGACTATACAGTGAGCCTTTTTGTGAAGGGTTATTGGTTAAGAAAACTGCGGCCATAAACTCATTTCTATTGTACGATAGGTGATAGACTCACGTGCACGCGACTAATGACACCGTTCACGTGCATGAGACCCCCGAGACTCATACAGTCTGATGTTGTGTTATTGTGCGCGCTCTGAGATCTCTGATCACTTCTTCAATGTTGTTATACAAAAGAATGTGGAAAAATCAACATCATGTCAATGAGTGGGGACTGTTGTGGTGCTGAGGATTTCCCAGCATGCTTTGCCTCGGACTGGACATGTAGAGTAAACATAGAACTAGATGGTTGTTTCCTCCATGTTTAAAAGAAGGCATGTGGGTTTTTATTGGATGTCGTGTGTGTTGTGGTCATGGTAAATGATGGAGGTGATGTTAATGTGAATGTTTAAAAAAACAGTAAAATCAAGTTTCTCTTTCTTTCCTTTTTAAAATGCTTGAATAGCTTTGACAGGTTGAAGTTTAGTAGGGTTTACTCAGAAGATGACGTGTAGATGTGCTGGCTGCGCTGGAGAAAGTTCAGCCACAGTGTGATTTTATTGATTTGTAGAATAAATCGCTCATTATATTAATTTGGTAGTTACAAATATCACCTGCTTTTGATGGCGTTTTTCATTTTCTTTTGTAAGAAGTGCCATTTATAGACAAACTTCATTGGGCTAAGATTTTAATATATCGAGATTGTGTTCATGTAACAATGGACAACAACTCTGTGTTTATAATGTAAAAAAATATTCTTTCACCAGCTTTTATGAGACAAAAAGACATTTATTCATCCTCATCGTGTCAAGGGAAACCTGTTTGAGTTTCTTTCTTCATCAGAACACGAAGAACGTTGATAGTCAAACAACACTGAACTCCATTGACTTTCACTGAAAGAACACAAAACCACTGAGACATTTCTCAAGATATCTTTTTTTGTGTACCAATGAAGAGAGACTCGCATACAGATTTACAAACACATGAATGTGAATGAATATAATCTTATAATATGTTAGGTTTTTATTATTATATTATAATATTTGTTATTGCGATAGTTTTGTTTCCTTTACAAATGAGCATTTGTGTGTATAAAGGGTTGTGTGATTGGTTTGGTTCGATCACAGTGATGTTACAGTGTCATATCAGGAACTAATGTGTAACATGTTGCCTCTGGTCAGTATTCTGCCGTAGCTCAGTTGTGATGCTCATGTGTGATCCTGTGATGTTTAACTTTTAGAGTTTGTTGAGCTGCTCTGGTAAAACATTGGTTGATGACATGGCATTTTCACTGTCACACCGTGTCTATGTAACCGGAACGCTCCGCACCGCTCCAAGCGGGCCTCAATCCGGATCGCTCCGGCATGGGAGTCGGGCGCTCTAGCGAGGAGGCTAAACACCGCAGTCTCCAGCGTCTGTCGCTAGAGAGTCCTTTTAGGTCGGAGGTGAGGTTTACATACTGCAAAGCTCTACACTAGCTTGCCTCCGTTACATTTACACAACGAAACGCATTAGAACACATTATCATTTTACATTTTGTCATCACTGTGTGATGCAACTAGGGATGCACCGATACTACTTTTTCCTTGCCGATCCAATTCCGATACCTGAATTCTGCGTATCGGCCGATACCGATTCTGATCCGATTCGATACTAGGACTGTTTTCTTGAGTTGCATATTTTATCTTTTATTGTTTAAGAAATAAAAGGGTGGATAGGTGGATAGTTCTTAAGCATGTTTACTAACAAGTACATTTTCAAATATCTGTACTTTATCAGAGTACTTTGGACAAAAAATACTTCACTACAGTATGAAGCACATCATACTTACTCCACTACAGTCCATAAATAAATGTTTTTGTTTACTTTAAATCCATGAGTACATTAAAATTTACCATTTTCCTTTACTTAAGTATTTTTACTTTTAAAAGTAGAAAAGTATGATTTTTTTAAATGTAATTAAGTGCTGTATTAAACTTAAAAAAAACACACAAAACAAAAAGGTCTCATAAAGCACAGATACTTACTCAAACAAACAAAACTATCACAGTATAAAAGTCTCCAAACTCGCTCATGCACATCCTGGACACAAAATGATGCGCTTAAAACATTTGCTTCTACGTCTACGTTATTTAAAGTCATGCGCATTGGACGCAGAATGATGCGCTTAATGCACCCGCTTCACTCACGAGCATCCCGGATAGTGATGATCCTGATGTCGCGGGGATCTTTGCTTCCCAAGTTCAAAACAGTTATAACACAAAGAGAAGAGATTTGTTATGTGTTTAAATCATAGAACATTGAATCCATCCGAAAGTTAAAAGTTATTGTGTATGAATGACGCATAACATAGACCGCTTCCAGTGCTTGAATCTAATAACGTTACACTCAGAGAGTACAGTCTCCGGCAAAATGCATTTTAAACAAAACCACAGTCTATTATCTAGTGATTATGAAGAATATTGAAAACATTGGAACGAGTAACGTCCTGACTGTTCCCGGACACACGCATGCTGGATTGAGATTGACAGATGACCGCACCAGCGGAGGTCAGAGTTATTTAATTATACTACATTGGTTTATTCCTCGCATAAACCTATTGAAATACATGACATCGAATACAGTGCATGACAACATTTATGGTCATTTCCTGATAGTTAGTCCTTTTTGAAGCTTTAGAGTAACATCCACGGGTATCGCAACGGATCGGACTGAAGAGAACCCGTCAGTCCGATACCCGATCCAGCAAAAAAGACCCGGATCGGCTCCAATTCCGATCCAGAGTATCCCTAGCATCCCTAGCACGCAACATACAAATGACTAGAATTAGTATTGTCATCATTTAAATATTATTGTATACTTATTACATACTTATTATAAATAAGTATTGTATATGGTTGAATGTTTCCTTGTCTTAAGTTGAGCTGTTGTTATTAAAACGGCTTTTTGACAAGATTTTATTTTTCATTTTTGAGCTAGATGTGTCTGACTGGAGTTTGTGACTGTCCCAAGCATGGCTTAGGAAATGACAACTTTTATAAATACAAAGGATGTTAATTAATACCATATGTATCATTTTACAAGTGTCTTTTTTATTCTTATATTTCTAAAAGTGTAGGAACAGGGAATACTAGGTCTTCAGGTGTTTCTAACTTTAATATATTGAAGAACCGTATACAGCATTTTAAATGATAACAACAATACTAATTGTATTTATTTGATGTTGAGAATGCCAGCAACAGGATGTGGTTTGTTGACAGGTCAAAAAGCAGCATTGTGCTGAGAGACTCTCACAACATCTCAACTCTTCATCATGTGTCATGTGTGCCAGTGAATGTTGTCTGCTAGTTAAATAGTTGATGGGATTCTAAATGAGCCTGTAATGTTGCTTTCCATTACTTCAGCTCACTTTGCCTTCAATGTCGTTAGTGGTAAAGCACTGATGTAAGTGCACGAGCCTTTGAATGAAATGACAGGTATTTCTGATGATTATGTGAAATCATTTAGTCATCAATTCAGAACGTAGATTTACAATCTTACATACAGCCATTTTACAGTTAGTATGACTTATATTCATCCCATGCAGGGCTCCAGACTGCGTCTAAAACGGCCGCATTTGCCACTTAAAATATTAATTTTCGAGTGATAATTTACGAGTCACTGGCTCGTTTTTAAAAAGTGCTTCCAACATAAGTGCCGGTCATACATAAAAAGCTGCAGGAGAGAGAGCTTTGCAGGTCTCAGGGAAGGTGCATTTCCTGACCACAAGAGGTGCTCTAGTGGCTAGCTTCCATGCCAGACTGACGCGAGTGACCGGTGACACCATCAGCTGGGTTACACGCTCAACGCAGGCGCTCTGCTCTCCACATTTTCAGACTCAGAGTACCAGATAATGCTCGATGAGGAGGCACGGAATAAGCACTCGCAGATCTGCGCATAGAACTTCCATTTAAATGCATAGACGGGCAGCATTTTAACACTATTTGAACACATTTACATATATTTATAGTTGTGTTCAAATTTTAGGGTGGAATTTAGGAAGTCTACAGATGCCGTATGAACCTGCTTATGAGCGAAAACAGCTTGAAAGAACTTTTATTTGTGAGCAAAACCTATGAGAGGGAAGATTTACACACAACAGGATAATTAAAAGTATGTGATTTAAAGGTTTAAGTTCATTTATGAGGCTCTTAAATAATTTGGTGCCTGTGTTTTTCCCCTTTAGGGGCCAATGGCTCCATAACTGACTTTTTTGTCAGGATCTCTGCCATGAACAATTGGAAATACACAGTGGCTATAAATAGAAGTTGAAAACTGAATGTGGATTGTATCGAGTCAAATTTGTCCGACTTTGGACTGTTGTTGGCACCAGAAGGATTAAGTTAGAGACCCCATAGCCATTTTCACACAGAGATCCTGGAAAATACACAGAAAATGAGTTCTGTAATCTGTCCCGGGATCGTTAGATATTGTTCATTCACACACATCCCGTAAAGATCCCGTGAAGACACGTGACACAAACTTGACATGACGTATAATATGCACATCAGAAACGAAAGAGATAGTGACATGCTACAACAGAGGAAGTGTTTACATTGTGTTGAACAAATGGCAGCTGATCGGACGTTAGATGTTTATATGCAAACAGTTTGTATATCGAAGTGCTTTCTGGTTTTTAAATCCCCCGCTCAAACAGTCGGATGATAGCTACATCATTGTAATGACGCGTGCATTAGCCTTTCGTTCACACAGGGGGCTTTCCGGGACTGATCGCGTAAATGTTACTAGGTCCACTTTCCGGAATCAGATCTATCCGGGATGCGTTTGCGTTCACACAGAAGGCAATCTGGCAATTTTTTGGCAATTTTCCGGGATCAGCGGGCTGTGTAAATGGGGTTCATGTTTGCCATGGTAACACTGTCCTTTATCTGTGCTTTATCTGACTGTCCTTTATCTGTGTGCAAAATGTGGGGTTGTTTGTGCTGTCGTAGACTTCCATGGCAGAAGAAGGAGAATAGGGAAGAACACTAACGGATCCAGTAGGGTTGTTGGCCCCTTCAGGGTTTGACCCATAATAATATCACGTGTTCTACGTTTAATATGTGTATATTTTTCAGAATCACATTATATCTCTTTCTACTGTCTAGGGTTATGTGAAGCAGTTTTTCAACTGTTTAAATGTGGGAAAAATGCTAGAGATAAATGAAATGTTTTCCTATGCAATTGTTGAACACCTGTGTTTCATTGTAGTTCACTTGAGTTGTTATTTGAACGATGATGATGCATGAATGTAATACTAAGGCGGAAAGATCTGGATTATTCATGTGCTGTGTTTTCTCTTGTTTTCAGACCATCTCAAAAAAAGAAACAAACAACAGTGAGAGGACACGACAGAACAAGCAACTGGAGGGCATCACACTGGCCACGGACCACCAACACTGACGATAATGGATAAGGGTTGGACCAGCAAAGAAACAAAATAAGAAGAAAGGGATCCTTCTGGAATGAAGAGCTAATATGGAAACGTCATATGTTTGGATAAATCTGAGCGATATTTGATTAACAACAATTTCAAAGAAAACATGACTGGAGAGAGCATCAACTCCTCATTACACAGGAATCTTGATCATAAACTCTTGATGTTTTTTATACTATCTGCAGTTTCAGTGAATATATGTGCCAAACGTTTTATCAATGAACTGTTATAATTCCACTGCATGGCTGCTACATACATTTGCACACTTACCAGAAGGAAAAGGCTCGACTGACCTGTGTTTTGGTGAGATATTTTTTACTTTCTGGCTGGCAGAGACAACACTAAACCAGTTTTCATTTTCCACAGCCCTTTGAAAATCGTGCCAATTTTGACACAATTTTTGTTAATGAACGTGCTGCTGCTATATTTTTCATTGACTCTTGTTATTTAATTCTCTAATTCAAGCAGCATATTGGATCTGCTGTTTTATTTTTTGAAAACTCACTTTGAATTGGCAGACATTTGCTGTTGTCTCCTGCTACAGATGTGGCTACGGTTTCGCTTTTTGTAATCTTTAGTGTAAAGTCATGTTTATATGATTTTTTTACCAATCTTCAGCTTCTGGAAAAGCTTAAACAAAACATTCCAATTTGCCCTTTTTGATTTTTTTGAAAAACGAATTGCCAGTTAAAGCTCATCCAAAACTCGGAAAATGCAGAATTTCCCCAACAGTCCAGTACCACTTCATCCAGGATTTAGCCGGGGAGGAAGTGTCGTCAGTTCTCCGTATCAGTCCCACACTTCAGACCTTCAGATTTCCCCCAGATCCTCGGAGGACTATGCTGTTATGCAGCAAGGTCAACCTAACCTGCTCAGCCACGGGCAGCACCTGCACCTGCGAAGCCAACAACATATTCTACATGCTTCTCCTGTACATGCTTATGGATCTAGGAGGGTGGCTGGAGAGATGACCCAGGGAAATGCTCACAGTGGAAGCTCTTACCGTAAAGAGAGTATGGACTATTATTTTTCAGTAAGTGGAAGGGAAAGAAGCCGCAGAGGATATGGTGCAGGATTTAGGTACACAAACATGGATGGACATGCACCTCATCAGTATCAACATTTATCTGGCTCGGGGTCGTCCTCTGGAATGATTTCCCCTTACCCAATGGATTATGGCTCCAACCCTGCTTCTGGAGTTGGGGCTGCTAGTAGTAGTAGTAGTAGCGGCAGTGGTGGTGCTGGTTCATTTTCTCCCTCCCAGCAATACGGTTTGACTCATAACACTCCAGTACAATCAGGTACTCCAATGCAACAACGCCAGCATGGTCAGAAATATCCCTCCCATCAAGAATTACAACATCATCGGGCATACTCTCTTTCTGGAAACCGAGTATCCTCCCAGTTTGGACACTATGCCCCCATTAATGCAACCTCAGGCTCCACTGGAATGTATAACTCCCCACCACAAAGATACGACGTGAGCAGCAGCGGCAAGAGCACGGATGCCAAAATGAATAACTCACCCACTCGGCCCAATCCAAGCGCATCTGCTTTAAGCAGCTGTGAGAATGTGGGACATAGCTACTCGTCGGCTACTCTCACGCCATATTCACCGCAGACGCAGTCCCTTCACAAGCATGCCCCTCACTCTCAGCGTGCCTCCCAGAGCATCATAGCGGGTTACGACCCTTCCCTTAAAGTGCAGCATCATGCCCCTGCACACCCCAAAATGTCCCATTCCTCCATCCCTTCCAGTCCTGCTCTGCCTCCACTCCCCTGCCAAGAAATGGCTAAATCTCCTATGCACTCCCAAAATCATCAGACTCGCATTCATCAAAACTACAGCCCCATATCCAATCCCTCCCCTGCTCCATCTGCTGTACAGTCTCCAGGCTGCAGCTCTTCGTCCTCTCCACTCATGGGCAGTTCAGAGGGAAACAGTACAGTTGCCCAGATGCAGGCGTCATCCCTGCCTGTTTTAAATGCTCATAGTAGCCAAAGCCACGGAAGGCTTTTGCAGGCTGTGCCTCAACTGAGCCCAACTCCTAGCTCTAACAGCAGCATCAGTAGTTGCGGTAGCAGTCTAGGAATGAAGACAGTTGGTTTTGGCCTCAATGCAGGAATGGGTCAACCGGCTGCAAATCAGAACCGAGCGTCCCCAGGGCCTCATAGGGGGGGTACAGGAGAAGACGGCTCGCTTTTCAACTCTGACACTGGTCTAAATAGCCTCAATGCTCTGACATCTCAAGTGGAGAATTTGCCTAACACAGTGCAACACATGCTGCTAACAGACACCGTGCTCTCCCAGAAGAAGAGCAAAGAGCAAGGATCGCAGTCAGTGCCTGCAATCCAAAATAAATGTGCAAGTTCCAGTGTAGGTGGACAGACTGCAGCAAATGAAGAAAGGTCTGAAACTAAGGGGGGGCAGCGTAAAAGAGTCAAACAGGCAAGTGGAACTAACAATGAATCAGAGCCAGCCAGCTACCCATTATCGCAGACACACATGCTGTTAGAACGTAGTCAGCATGGGCTAGATCTGCAGGTTAACGCCGGGGTTATTTCAGCTGTTTCAAAACTACAGGCTGCTGGGTCTCAATCAAAGACACCAGAAAATCCCTCCTCCCCACCACCACCACAACCACCGTCAGTTCATCCTTCTGCAGAACTCAGCACAAAACCTCCATCTACTACTAAATCTACACATCAGAAATGTGTGCCTGAAAGAACCATCGGTCATGCCGATAATGATGGAATGATGGGGCAGAAGATGATTAAAGATGAAGAAAGTGATGTTGAAATGGGAGATCCTATCAGTCACAGAGAAAAGTTTGAGAATAGTTTTAAAAGTGCAAGGGAAGTACACTCTGTCTCTCCCTTACAGAATAATTCCCAGCAGTGTGACGATCCAAATAAACACATAAATATTTCCGAACAACATGACATTGGAGGTGTTGGGGTCATAGTTTCTGCACGATCTGAAATTAACGCTGAATCAAGTAAGCACTCAGCAGCAAAGACTTCACAGTGTGCTATTTCTCAAACACGGCTCAAACACGGCTGTCCTGAAGGGCAACATGATGTCAGCATCCTTCGAGAGACAAGAAATCACAATGGAGACAGGGAGATCTGCATGGAAACATATGTTTCACCATACGATATGTCCCCTAAAGAAGAAGGTGGCCAGAGCATACCCTCAAATAATTCTCACACCCATTTGTATAAATACAATAACCCAGAGGTACATTCCAACACCAGCATGAGCACAAAGAATAAGGGAAAGTCTGGAAGAGCGAGTGAAGCGGGCACAAATAGATACCCCAGTCATCATCAGTTACAGGCCAGCTATGGATCTATTGCCAGGAAGGACATTAGTGTTTTTGCTGGGGAAGGTGGGAGAGGGGTTATATCGAAGGGTCTTGAAAGCAGTTCTCCATTTCAACAATCGTTTCCCAGTCTTTTGCAAGAGGTCCTTCAAGGTCATCACTTAGATAGACGCTACGGACATCCTGATCAGACATCTAGTGTTCGTAATCAATCTCAAGATCATCGTTATCAAACAAGACTACCATATAGTACGATAGAGAATTTGAGCTTGCATGGAATGGCTGGAACGAATGTCCTGTTCAGTCAAATAGCCACTGGAAAACCACAAAATTTCAGTCAAAATCAGGGACCGGATAAAGAGTTGGCATTAGGCCCACGTCATCCCACTTGGGAGTCTGAAGCACAAAGACCCAACCTGAGTCATGAAATGCTCTTAGAAAAAGGCAAAACCAGTCTGGTTTCTAGCCACATGCAGCAGAAATCAGATCTCCCAACAGGAGCCCCACCAAAGCACATTCATTTAACTGACTATTCTTTACAGCATCGGAAAGCATCCATATATGGCACTTCTCCCTCCGCTGTGGAGCAACTACTATTACAAGAAACTGAGCCGTTAACATGTGCAGTTGGTCCTATTAGTCAGACATCATCTTCAGGAAGGCGCTCAGTTATCTGTGACGTGTCCCCTTCACGACGAACAACACCAGAGAGAGACAGAGGAACCTCTGGCCCTTCAGTCATTCAGCAATCATTTTCAGCTTCAAATGACCAAGACTGCAGCAAGGAGGATATAAAGGTAAAGAATGAGCAAATCAATGAGGATGCACCAAAGATTGATCCTGCAGGTCATAACACTGATGGATTCTGCAGCACACCAGCCGTTAAGCATCCTCACAAGTCCCTTCACCCCTTTGTAGATGTCGGTTCTGACTCGGAAAGGATCAGTCGTGTCAAAGGCCCCTGTGAACCAGCCAGCAACCTGACACATTTTACTCAAATGTCCTCAAATCAGAGGCACCAGTCATATTCCCAGGCTGTGGATGCTTTCCGAACTTATGTGTTTAGTGACACCATGGACGGGACAAAAATGATCTCCAACTCAACTCCTCATCGTCCATTCCACACAGGCACAGCATATTCTAAAACCACACCCTCGCCTAACAAATTACAAGCTTTTTCACAGAGTGTACCTCCTCAGGACCAACCTGACTGGACTTCTGACAGATACAGGCTGAAAGATATGGACAGGCATGTTTCACAGAGACTAGCTGAACACAATTCCCAGTCTCCAAGCGGTATTCTGCCCAGTCAGCATCACATATCACCACGACAGCACTCTTATTCTGCATCACAATTTGACATGAAAATGTGGGATGTTTATCCTGAACCTGCTGCAGTCCCTCGTGAGCATGTTGGTTCTCCGCCAGTCACAAACACTGTTCCCAAACTGAGAGATGGGGACAAAATTTCAGACAAGAGTGCAGAAGAAACTGCCAAATCTTTCAACTCACTGGCTCCGGAGAGCGGCATCAGGCCATCTGGGCACACCAATAAGGCCATCCAAGGGAGTCAGCGGGGCCAGAGACTCACCAAAAGCGGAGGATCAGCTGAAACAAACCCCTTAATCATGAGAAGAAGAGTGAGATCCTTTATTTCTCCTATTCCAGCTAAGAGGCAGCATCAAGATGGTCCAGTTCAGCGACCAGCATCATCTTATCACTCTCCATCGTCTCACTCTGACTCTAGACAAGTAAACAACAACTCTTCTGGTAACACTGATACTCAGCCAAAACTGGCTTCCCCAACGACACAGCAATCCAATGCTAACTCGCCTCCGCAGTGCAAAACAAAGATTCTTTCCTCAAGAAAAGGTCGAGGTCTAAAACTGGAAGCCATTGTGCAGAAAATCACTCCCAGTGTGAAGAAATTGACCTTCAATAACAGTCACATAGATTCTGATTACTCTGACGTATCTCTCTACGCCTCTGACATACCTGATCCTGAGAGTTGCGCTTCATTTTCTAGTGTTGCTCAGGTAGACGAGGGCTGTTTATCTTACCTTGATGATGCTCGTACGTTAAACGATCTAATGCCATATCGAGCAGTTGAAGATGCCTACTCTTGCGATTCGCAGTCTCTTAAACCTGTGGCAGCAACATCAACCCCTAGTGGTGCCCTCAGAGGTTTGCCAAAAGATTTTGACTTTGGATTAGGTGCTGCTGGATCCTCTGGCTCTTTGGTGGGTGAAAACGA
This sequence comes from Triplophysa bombifrons, assembly GCA_029783895.1. NCBI lineage: Eukaryota > Metazoa > Chordata > Actinopteri > Cypriniformes > Nemacheilidae > Triplophysa > Triplophysa bombifrons. The sequence goes on from CM056457.1 coordinate 3,364,060, forward strand.
CAAGGATGACTTTACTTTGTTAGGACCCCTGCCACCTCCACCTCCATTGCCTTGCCCTGTACAGGGATCCCCTCCTCCATCCTCCTCGGCGTTGTCTGACATACAGCAGTTCACAAACACCTACCAACAGCTGGAAACCAGGCGCGGTGAGCAGTCGGCAGCTAACCTGCTCAGACAAAAACTGCAAGAAACTGGCATGGGCTTCGATGAATATGCGGCTGGGGATTACTACAGTACCGCCGCTTGTCATAGCCCTGGGCATCACCACCTTTCCAGAGCTTCTCAGCACCAGATGACCTCTCTCAATTTGTCAAGCCCAGAGTCCAAATCATCAGAAAGCCATGTACCTAAAGGTTACTTTCCATCGGGTAAGAAGAAAGGACGCCCGGTAGGCAGTGTAAACAAGCAGAAACGTGCACAAGCTCCAATCCAGAATGCTGCAGCTAGCATAGTCGCTGCCCCACTTGCCTCACCTTCGACTTCCCCTCAGCGTGATCTAGCCTCAGAATTTGTAGGTGATGTGCCACAAACATCACCACCACCTGACCAGGAACCCTGTCCATCAGTGGAGTCTCCTGTTCAAATGCAGATCATGAAGGTGGACACAGAGAATGAAGAAACCCAGCCAGAGGAAGATGTAAAGCCTGCTAGACCCAAACAGAAAAAGGTAAAAGAGGGCAATGAAGCTGTTGATTCGGGTGTCGGGCAGGGGAGGAGGAGGAGAGGAATGTCTTCCAAAGAGGAGCTGGACGTTCAGTCAAGCAGCAGGGGAAACATGGGCCTTTGTGGAATATTCTCAGATGCCAGAAATAACATTTTCTCCCCTTACATACACGTAGAACAAAAGATTGCAGAGATTGGGGCAGTTTGTACAATAGTCAATGGAGAGGAAGAGAAATCCAAAAGTGGAGCCAAAGCAGGTCATTTTGGGATGGATGCCCTGTTGAATACATCTGTGTCATCTCAGCTGGCAAGAAGAGAAAAGGAAAATGAAAGGAGCAAGGAAAGTTGGGTATCTGAGCAGGTTGATTCCGCTTTGCAGTCAGGGAAGACACTTCCTTCTTCTGGATTTGTTCTGCCAGGGCCTGTGTCAGTAGAGACCGGACACACTGGCCGCCTGGTATGCTGCCTTTGTCAGAAGTGGGCCAATTACAAAAATCTTGGGGATCTTTATGGGCCATTTTACCCTGCTGAGTATGCCGCCAAGCTTCCTAGGAATCCACCCCAAATCCGTCAAACCTTGTCCTACCAAGGGCCAGCCGCCACAGGACTCAATGTGACCATTTCAAGAGACCCCACTCCTCAGGATAGCCATTTACAAGACCCTAGCACAGCAAATCTAGCAACAAACCCGACATCTCCGGCCACAACCTTTGGGACCGCCACTCCTGAGGAAATGCCTTTCCAGAACACTAAGACCAGCAGTTTTGCCTCAAAGGTTGCCACTCACAGCCGGGATCAGCAGGCAGATCAACTGGCAAGTGGTCTGGGAGCATCAAAAGTGCAAGAAGCGGACAGCGTTGTTGTACTGAAGCAGCTGCAGTTAGAAGATTCACAGCAGAGGCCCCAGCACAGAAAACTCACGTCTCATCCACGATTCAAAAGAAGACACAAATCCAGCGAAGATTTACCGGGAAGAGTCCCTATCAACAGCAAAGCGTCGCTGCCGTTCCAGCCTCCTCCGCCCAGTCTGGACTTCATGGGTCCCATGGCCCAGCTAGCCCAGCTCCCACTGGTGCCCCTAGATCCCGAGGAGCTGTGGGTGCACGAGAGCTGCATTGTCTGGACCAGCGGTGTGTATCTAGTTAATGGCAGACTCTATGGCCTTCAGGAGGCGCTGGATGGTGCCAGAGACACGGTAAGTTTGTGTGTTGTGACATTGGCTAGAGTAGATGTGAAGAGATGTAATTTGAATGTTTGCTCATTTCTCTTGCCGTGCCTCAGAGCTGCTCTCATTGCGACATGGTTGGCTCAACACTAGGATGCTACAGTAAAGGCTGCACACATCGGTACCACTACCTTTGTGCCATCGAGGCAGGTACGACGTGAATGCCTTTGGTGTTTGTGACAGATTCTTTGGCATCGTTTGAGTGACTCCTAATGTTCAATTGTTCTCCTTTCCAAAGATTGCTCTCTAAACGAAGACAACTTTTCTCTGAGGTGTCCGAAGCACAAGGTAAGAGAGCCCAGGCTCACTGCTAACACGTGCACGGCGGCCTTGATTGTTTCACTCTGTGTGTGCTGTTCTGTTTCCACAGAGCAATAGACTTGTTAAACCTGGAGCTGCATATCTGGAGCAGTCGGAGAGAGGGTGAACACACACCGAACAATCGACACACACATCAGACGTGAGTACGTTTACATTCATCTTGATGAAAACCTATCAGTGTTGTTGCTATTTGAAAAGAAAACCTGCAGCTGTGCTCTCACGTGTCTCAGCAGGAAGATGCCTGTGTGCCTGCCTGTGTGACACCATTGTGCTTACGGATGGAGTTGCCATGGAAAGGTTTTGGAATGTAAAAAAATCAAAAACACTAGGAACTATGAGAAAACTGGTATGTCGCAGTTTTCAATCGGAGAAAACGCAACAATGGAAGCAGAAGAAACACTAACTGCCTTCAGTTCACTTTGGAATCCATTGTTTGAGTCCATCTTTGACATTTGTTTGTTCTTTCTATTGGAGTTGAGATGCGGTCTGTTGGACACAGAAGACTGACATGAGGGACCAAGGTGGCCGCAGTGTATTTCCGTGTGTTCTGTGTCGTATTTTAATCCTGATTTCAGTATTTTATTCATAGATTCACAGTATTCTTCATATCATCAGAAACTGAAGGAGGACCAGAATGTCAACCCCGTTGTGACATTATTGAACATGCTCGTGGAATGTGGTGTTCCGGTTGCCAGAGAGACATTGTTGTCATAGAGACCACACATCTGTTGCCTTTGAAGGTGTGCCTGTGTGAGCAAGAAAGAGAGAGAGAGAGAGAGAGGGCGGGCGAGTGCGAGTGAGAGTGAGAGTGAAAGTTTTGCTGTGTGTTTGCTTGTGTCTGTTCTTTTGAGAAGTGTTCTTATCGTCACCTCAAGACACGGACCTTACGTGACATTATGAGCTGCACCGTGTCTCAGCTGGACTCCCGTCGTGACGCTGTGTAAACTCTTGAGAAGGGATCCACCTGCCATTCCGTTTTGACAAACATTCCTTCACCATTTCAAGAAAAAAAGTCGGCATGTGTGAAAATCTCCATCTTCAGAACAATCGCTGTCATTTTTTTATTCTTTTAAAATAAAGCGCGATGAGAATGACCAATATGAAACCTTGTTGTACTAGAAAGCTGTTAATATGCTTCTGACCCATGAATACAGTATTACCATGTATCCCATTGTCTCTTTGTCTTCCCGATGATCAGTGTTATTTGACAGTTTCTTTAAAGTAAATGTCTTGCCTTCTTCTAGTCTAATGAAGCTTTAAACACTACAGAGAATCTCCAAAAAAACAGAGTGCTTCTGCAGATGGAACAACACGGATTCTTCTATGGCATCTTAGTTTTTTAACAGTGTTTGTATTCTGTACCCTGAAGCTTTGCCAAAATGTGCATGATAACACAAGCAGAGAACACTGTTGAATACTGTATCTCATGATGCAATGTGCTCATCTGGATGTGGGAAAGGTCTTGTCTTTTCTTGATTCTTTATTTCTTTCCTGTAAGTTTATGCCACAGACGTAGTTCATCCAAAATTAAAAAATTCTGTCATCATTTATTATTCTCTCTCATGTGTTTGTAAACATGTCTTGTGAGTTTTTCTTCAGTGGAGCACAAGAAGATATTTTGAGCAAAGTTTTGTTCATGCAGTGGAAGTCAATGGAGTTCAGTGTTGTTTGATCAGCAACAAAATATCTTCTTTTGATTTCTGAAGAAAGATAAATAAATGATGAAAGAATTGAAATTGTTGACTTTAGGAATGAAGTGAAGAGTCATGGTAGTGTTGGGATTGTGTAACAGGACTGTGTTTGTTGAGGATTATAGCTGAAATCTTCATATGAGGGGTGTGACGCTGGAGGTGTATGTTCACGAAACATGATGTCATGTGACTCGATGGATTAATGGTGAATTATATGAGACGATCTTTGTGGGCTTGTGCACCAAATATAGGATGTTTAGCTGAAACAAATGGTCCCACTTCAGTATAAAGGGCAGTTCTTGCTATTAACAAACAATTAACTATGACGTCCCCCAATAACCTCTTAATTTGATGTTTATGAATAGTTAGTTTGATAGTTGTTAGTTTGAGGTATAGTGTAGGATTAGGGATGTATGGTCATGCAGAAAATGTGCTTTATAAGTAATGAACAGACAATATGCCAATCAAAGACCATAGACATAGTGAGAATTCACCGCTATACTGAAGTGAAACCAAAAAATAACATGTCTTATTAAAGACCTGATGTGTTGTAACATGAGTTTAAATGTGAGAGAGAGAGAGACAGAGAGAGAAGGACAGACAGAGAGACAGACAGAGAGAGAGAGCATGTGCAGTTACATGTAGGTCTGAGTGTTTCAGTTTACACAAAGCTCATATATTTTCCTCATTGTCATTGCAAACACTATTGGTGTTCTTCTATTGACTCCAGAATGTGTTAAAGATTGTGTGCTCCAAAAGGGTCTTCACTTCTTAAGGTCTGTTTACGAGGGGCTACAAGCACAGCGATCTGACACAAGTCCAGCATTTTCAACTCTGGACTTCCGGCCGTTTTTACAATAACGCAGCGTTTCCGTTGGAAACAATTGAACACCACGCCTCTGTGGACACGGCCCTTATAGTGTAAAGAAGCTTTTAACACTACAAAGAATCTGTGGAGAAACAGAAGCACTTCATTCTGCAGACGGAGCCTTACAGACGACGGAGATTCTTCTACATTCTTTCTGTTTTTCTGCATTCCTGTAGCTCAGTGGTAAGAGCATTGCGTAAACAACGCAACGTTGTGGGTTCGATCCCAGGGGATTTCATATGCCTATGTAAAATGTATAGGATAAAGCTATGAAAGTCACTTTGGATAAAAGCGTCTGCCAAATGCATAAATGTAAATGTAAATGTTTGAAGAGTGAAGAGAGACTTAAATCTGAAGATTCCTAGTTAATAATGACATGGAAAGTGTTCTCATGACAGCAGATCTGAATGATCTTTGATGTTTGTTTTGACTGTGTGAAATCATCTCTTGTGTTCTACAGAGTAAAGAGATCTCTGTGTGAGTGATATTGATTTGTGAAGTGAGAAGAAGATGAAGTTGATTTTGTTGTAAATGTCTCTGAGGTGAGGTTAGGTGCATCTGATAAGTGTTTTCTGCTGCAGCGACTGCTGTCTGTAACATATGTCTGTGGGTCATTCTTCTTTACATGTGTTCAAACCCAACCCTGAAAGCTCAATGTACATATCATACCCTTGAGAATCACAACACAGTGACTTCAACACTAGAGGTTTTTTCTACTTTCTGATTTTTATTCATTTTTAACAAACAAAGTTACAGATTGCAGCTTCAACCGGTTTCATTTCACTAGTTCAAAACCAACAAAGTGTAAAAGCAACGCTATCTTCTATCTTCTCATTTCCGTCTCTTCTGTTTGAGTTGTGTGAAGTGTTCAGTGTGTTGATGCTTTAATACCATCTGATGATGTTCTGAATCAATGTGTGTCAGTGACTGAGAGGAGGATGATGATGATGAGAGGATCATTGAATCAGTTTGTGAACAGATTGACAGATTAGAGCTCAGGTTAATCCTGTGTGTGTGTGTTTGTCATATTGAAACACTGATGTGAGACTCACTTCTAACTGAAGTAGAAATCCATCACTCGAGAGATGTTCAGGTGAAACAGATGCTGGTGTGTACAGATCGATGTCTTCACCTTGACTTCACGTCTTCTTTACTTAACAGCATGTCTCTTCTGTCGCATCTGCGTTCTCCAGCTTTGTCCTTCATCCAGACTCTGTTGTCGCTGCTGTTGTCGTTGGTTTCGTTGTCGTCGTCTCATTGGTTTGTGGGCAGTCAGAAAGTCCCGAAGCCCTTGTGTTCCCCGACCCGACGGCTCAGGTGCACTCCGGTCCCCGGCATGTCGGACAGCTCGGCTCAGTTCTCCTGGGAAACGGGAGACGACCGCTTTATCTTCCCGACGTTCCACACGGGGCTGTGGACCACCTGTGAGGAGAACATCGACACCGACACCTGGGGTGAGAAACTCTTTCTGATGAATGCGATGACATTTTGTATATCAGGGTTATATGAAGGTAAATTTAAGAATCAATTTAATTTTTCTCTTTTTCTCAGTTTATGAATTATCACTTGTGTTGCCGTGAGACACAATATTTCCTGTCTCGGTTATTAAGGTCATTATTATTGTCAACACAGATATCCTGTGACCCTCCCAGAAGATCTCTTCTATAAGAGGATTATTTCACATGTAGTAGTTTTCTCTTCAGCTGTGGATGAAACAGAAGGACTCTAACAGAGACTGTAGACGTTTAGTCGAGCCCACATCGAAAACCGTTGAAGCCGTTACTTTCTTCTTGTTCCATTCATGCTGTCCAATGAAGCCATCTTGACTTACAATGACACACAACACTTACATCATTAATTCCTTCAGTGACTGATGCTGTGATGGAGAAGAAGAAAAGATGGCCTCTCACAGTGTTTCTTTACACATTAATTTATATATTTGGAAGATTAGATTAGATTAGATTAGATTAGATTCAACTTTATTGTCATTACACATATACAAGTACAGTGTAACGAAATGTAGTTTAGGTCTAACCAGAAGTGCAATTAGCAAGTGCAGATATACAGTGTGAATAAATACAGAATACAATATTAGGAAAATACTATACTGTGGGCATGTACTATGAAAAAAAAAACTTTACAAAAGGAATGTTCTATGAAAATATGACAGTCGGTATGTACTATGAACAATATATACAGAAGGCTATATACTGTGAACATTAATGTACAGGAGGTTATGAACAGATAACAATATAGACTATACAATAGTGCAAGTGACTTAATTATAGACATTAGCTATTAAAGTTGCAGTTTAATAGATAAGTTATTGCGGTTATTAAAGGTACAGTGCAGTATATGAGTTAATGCAGTTATTGAAGTTATAGTGCAATAGATGAGTAGATGCAGTTAATAGAGTTACAGTACAGTAGATGAGTTAGTGCAGTTATTGGAGTTACAGTGCAGTAGATGAGTTAGTGCAGTTATTGAAGTTATAGTGCAGTAGATGAGTTAATGCAGTTAATAGAGTTACAGTGCAGTAGATGAGTTAATGCAGTTATTAAGGTTACAGTGCAGTAGATGACTTAATGAAGTTATTAAGGTTACAGTGCAGTAGATGAGTTAATGCAGTTATTAAGGTTACAGTGCAGTAGATGAGTTAATGCAGTTATTAAGGTTACAGTGCAGTAGATGAGTTAGTGCAGTTATTGGAGTTACAGTGCAGTAGATGAGTTAGTGCAGTTATTGGAGTTACAGTGCAGTAGATGAGTTAGTGCAGTTATTGGAGTTACAGTGCAGTAGATTGGTTAATGCAGTTATTGGAGTTATAGTGCAATAGATGAGTAGATGCAGTTAATAGAGTTACAGTGCAGTAGATGAGTTAGTGCAGTTATTGGAGTTACAGTGCAGTAGATGAGTTAGTGCAGTTGTTGGAGTTACAGTGCAGTAGATGAGTTAGTGCAGTTATTGGAGTTACAGTGCAGTAGATGAGTTAGTGCAGTTATTGGAGTTACAGTGCAGTAGATGAGTTAGTGCAGTTATTGGAGTTACAGTGCAGTAGATGAGTTAGTGCAGTTATTGGAGTTACAGTGCAGTAGATAAGTTAGTGCAGTTATTGAAGTTACAGTGCAGTAGATGAGTTAATGCAGTTATGAAAGTAGTCCATTAGTGCAAATGAGCATTCAGTGTAATATTCCTGGTGTGCAAGTGAGCAGTATAGAGTGCAAATGATGCTATGTGTGTGTCCGGTAGATTAGATACATGAAGCACGGGTGTGTACAGTTCAGTCATGCATGCCAGCCCTGTAGTGCAATGTAAACAATTTAAAGCAGCGTTAAAGTTATGAAGGGTAGTGGAATCAGTAGGGGAGCAGAGTTCAATAATGAAACAGTTCTGGGAAAAAAGCTGTTTCTTAGTCTGCTGGTTCTTGACCGGAGGCACCTGAAGCGTCTAACGGAAGGCAGGAGAGTAAACAGTCTATGAGCGGGGTGAGAGGAGTCCTTGAGAATGCTGCAAGCTCGACACAGACAGCTTTTCTTCTGGATGTCCTCAATGGAAGAGAGTGTAGTCCTTGAGATGCGCTGGGCTGTTTTCACCACCCGCTGCAGTGCCTTGCGCTCAGCAACAGAACAGTTCCCGTACCAGACTGTGACACAGTTGGTCAGGATGCTCTCTATCGTGCAGCGATAGAAGTTCACCAGGATAGTTGAAGACAGTTGGTTCTTCTTCAGTGTCCTCAGAAAGAAGAGACGCTGGTGAGCCTTCTTGACCAGGCATGAGGTGTTGGTGGTCCAGGACAGGTCCTCCGAAATATGGGTCCCCAGGAACTTAAAACTAGAAACACGTTCAACAGCCATCCCATTAATGTGGATGGGGTCGTGTGTGCCTCCTTTCGCCTTCCTGAAGTCCACGATGATCTCATTTGTCTTGGAGGTGTAAGGAGCAGGTTGTTGTTTGAGCACCATGTGGCCAGGTGCCGGACCTCCTCCCTGTAAGCAGTCTCATCGTTGTTGCTGATGAGACCAATCCCTGTTGTATCGTCTGCGAGCTTGATGGAGTTAGTTCCATTCACAGGCCTGCAGTCGAGTGTGAAAAGGGAGTAGAGAAAGGGGCTCAGTACGCAGCCCTGTGGTACACCGGTGTTGAGGGTGATTGTGGTGGAGCAGATGTTGCCTAACCTAACAAGCTGAGGAATGTACGTCAAGAAATCCATAATCCAGTTGCAGGTTGAGCTGTTAATGCCTAGGTTTCCAAGTTTGATGATTAGCTTGGAAGGGATGACGGTATTGAATGCAGAGCTGAAGTCTACAAACAGCATGCTTGCATAAGAGTCCTTATTGTCCAGATGTGTGAGCACGGAGTGCAGCGCCATGGACGCTGCATCATCTGTGCTCCTATTGCTACGATAGGCAAATTGGTATGGGTCCAGTGTGGATGGTAGAGAGTCTTTTAGGTGTGCCAGGACCAGCCGCTCAAAGCACTTCATAACAATGGGTGGAGTGCTACAGGGCGGTAGTCGTTCAGGCATGTCGGGCTGGAATCTTTAGGAATAGGCACAATGGAGGTGGATTTAAAACATGCTGGAACCACTGCTTGGGCGAGGGACAGGGACAGGATGAAGATATCCATGAAGACCCCAGCGAGCCGCTCCGCACATGCCCTGAGTACGCGACCAGGGATGCCATCTGGGCCAGCAGCCTTGTGCGCGTGTATCCGGCTAAGTGCAGTGTAAACATCTGTGGAGTTTAGTGTGATGATTGGGTGGTCAGTAGAGGGTATGAGCTTGGTGGCGGGTTCCTTATTGTCTCTCTCAAAGCGTGCATAAAAGTCATTAAGCTCGCTCAGGAAGGCGTGTGGGGATGGAGTGGTTGGTTTTGTAATCACTAATGGCCTGGATGCCCTGCCACATGCGTCGAGGGTCAGAATTGGAAAAATGCTCCTCTAGCTTCAACTTGTAGCAGTGCTTGGCCTTTTTGATGCCCCTCTTCAGATTTGCCCTGGAAGTACTATAGGCCTGTGCATCACCTGATCTGAAGGCAGTGTTGCGTGCTTTCAACAGGAGGCGCACTTCCTTGTTCATCCATGGCTTCTGATTGGGGTATATGGTGATCTCCTTCTGAGTTGTGACACTATCAATGATGGTATTTATGTAGTCCAATACAGAGGAGGTGTAGCTGTCTATGTCTGTGTGAGAGCCACTGGTGGCCTGAGAAGCAAACATACTCCAGTCTGTGTGTAGAAACTTTTCCTGGAGTTTAAAGTCTGCCCCCGCAGGGTCTGACTCCTTGATGGTCGTCACTGATGGCTTCACACGATTAATGAGAGGTGAATACTTGCGGGTGAGGAACAAAGAAAGGTGATAAGATTGACCCAGGTGGGGGAGGGGGGTTGCGGCTTTCATCCAAAACGATTCACATTATATTGTGTTATACATTTGTGTTTGACTTTGTGCAATCCTTTGTGATCCAACCCCTGACTAGTGCCATGCTCTCACCACTGAACCACAGGACAGCTCACAATTCTCCACGTGTGTGTGTTTGTGTGTTTCAGAGGAGAAGTGCCGCAGTTTCATGGCCCTGACACCTGCATCTGAAAAAGGCAACAACACACACACAAATCAAGCACACAACATCACACCACACGTGTGCACCGTCCTCTGTGTCTGAAGCACATCTGTGTGTGTGTGTTTACACTCAAAACAGGGCGAGTCAGCGTTTAGCCATCACGCCACCCGTAGATGGAATCTGCTTCCAGAAGATATCAGACGTTCACCAACAGTAGCTACTTTTAAATCCAGATTAAAAACACACTTGTGTAGCTGTGCATTCACAACCTGAGCATTGTGCTGGTTTACATCAACTGCACTTCTATTTATCGTTTATTTTTATTTTGCTCTTATTTTTTTTATATATACACTCACACTCACTGCTTTTCTTTTTTTTTTTAAATCCAAAGTGTTAGTGATCTTAAATCATTTGCATTTTAAAGATACGTCTTATTTCTCTCTGTCAATCATTCTAGTAAAGCACTTTGAATTGCCCTTGTGTATGAAATGTGCTATAGAATTATCTTGCCTTGCCTTTGCAGGAATCCTGTGGCTGTGTGTTGGGATGGAGTTGTTGTACATTGTTCTGTTGTCCGTCAGTTCGGTTCTGTTGTTGCTGCAGTTGAGTTTGTCGCTCTGGTGTCCACTGCTGGAGCGCTGGGGTCACTTACTGAACGCATTCGCTGCCGTCTGCACTGTTCTCGGAGGTATAACATACACAGACACACACACACACACACACACAGTTGGGTTAGACACAAGGGTTTTAATACTGTACAAACTGTATATAATATTCTCTCACCCTCACAATCACACAACACTTTCTGCTCATTTAAATTTTCAGAAAAGTTCATTCTGTATGATCTATAAACTTGTGGGGACCAAAAATGTCCTCACACCAGGTACACGCACACATACACACACACACACACACACACACACACACACACACACACACACACACACATGCAATCCATGATATTAGTGCAAATACTCATTGACCTGTTAATATATATTTACACACTTACTTATTTTTAAACACTTGCAGTTATACTTTGAGAGATCTAATCTATAATAGAACATAGTATACTGTCATGGCGGACAAAGGGAGACTCAAGTGCGGGGCAAAAAACAATGTTTTATTGACAGGCAAATAACTCCACCACAGTCCGGTAAATAACACACCACAGACGACCCCCTGCGGGCCACGGGGAAGAATCTGTAGAGAGTTAGTTTAGGGTCTGATACGCTTGTGAGGTATTCTGACACTTTATATTCTCTCTTTAGTGACAGATAGCATTCCAGTTTACTTTGCTGAGCTGTTGCTTCTGTCCAGTGTTTGAGATATTTCTCTTTTTGTGTTTTGATCATTTGGTTTAGTCTGGCTGGGGTTTGGGGTTGACTTGGGCATGTTTGGGGTTGTAGAGTTAGTTGTGAGATCAGTTGGATGAAGGGGTTTCTCTCTGGGCTCAGCTCTTGATGTCTTAAGGCTTTGTGATGGAGTGTGTCTGTGTCGCTGTTCTTAAGGTGCGTGTAGAATTTTAAAGCTCTTTTTTTGTATTTTAATGATTAATCCTAATTGATCCTAATTCTGCTCAGGCGTTGTTTGGAGTTTTTCTCTGTACCCGTAGAATGTTTTTACATATTTCTGTTTGCAGAATCTCTATTGGGTGTTTGTCCCATCTGGTGAACTCTTGGTTGGCGAGAGGACCCCAAACCTCACTTCCATACAGCGCGATTGGTTCTATAATTGATTGTATTATTTCCAGCCAGATTACGGTTGGGATGTCAATTTTGATATTCTTTTTGATTGCGTATTCAAGGTTGAACGTGGGGTGCGACAAGGGTGCTCATTGTCTGGAATGTTGTAGACTCTGTCAATAGAACCACTTTTACATAGATTAAGAAAAGTTTTGAAAGGGGTCCCTGTAAAAAACTGTGATGATACTTTTAAATTGTCTGCGTACGCCGATGATGTGGTTGTTTTTATTAACAGGCAAATTGATGTGGACATTTTATGGAAAACTTTAAAAGATTTTGAACAGATCTCAGCTGCAAAGGTTAACTGGTCTAAAAGTGTAGCTTTTATGTTGGGAGAATGGACAGATGGAACCCCAAATCTTCCAGATGGATTAACGTGGTCAAATGGTGGATTCAAGTATCTGGGAGTATACTTGGGAAACGATGCTTTTCAATCCAAAAATTGGGAAGAGATTTACGAGAAGCTGAAAGGTCGACTGGATAAGTGGAAATGGATTAAACCATCACTATCTTATAGAGGACGTATCCTTGTTATTAACAATCTTGTTGCATCTTCACTCTGGCATCGTCTAAATTGCATAGATCCACCATTATATCTGCTGGCAAAAATTCAATCAATGCTTGTAGACTTTTTTTGGGACAAAATGCATTGGATAATCCATAGTGTTTTATATTTACCAAAGGAAGAAGGTGGCCAAGGACTCATACATTTGCAAAGCAGGGCTGCTACATTTCGAATGCAGTTCATACAACGTTTCTTGACTGGACCTGAAGCTGTAAATTGGAGACCAGTGGCTTCTGCTATATTAAAGACTATTGGTGGACTAAATTTGGACAAAACATTATTTTTAATGAGTCCAACAAATATTAATGTTAAAAAACTGCCTATGTTCTAAATTTGGACAAAACATTATTTTTAATGAGTCCAACAAATATTAATGTTAAAAACTGCCTATGTTCTGTCAAATCTTTTTAAAGTTTGGAATACTTTCAAAGTGGAAAGAGAAAGCAGAACAATGTCCTTATACTGGGCTTCTCCAAGAGCCGTTGGTTAATGGTGCTAGATTAAATCTAGTTTATGGTGGTGTTTCCATGTCTGAATATTTTATCAAAGCTAAAGTTATAACACTTGGACATCTGGTGAATGTAACAGGTCCAAATTTTACAGAAGTGGAAAAATTGT
>CM056457.1:3377813-3400313 GCA_029783895.1 Triplophysa bombifrons
TACCTTTTACCTGCGGGACTATCGTATGTGTACGACCTCACACAGGTGTGAGGTCGGTTCGCCGAGCACAGTCCAGTGGAGTGTGCGATTGGCTGCAAGTACACCCGGGGAGAACGGAAAAACTCTGCGAGTAAGTGGGCGCCAGGCCCTGACAGGGGCCCGGCTTTGGTGACGAGGCAGGAGTCGTCCCGTACCGACCGATCAGAGCCGTGGCTGTGAAGGTTCGGGCCCGATGTTGTCCTCCCTGGGGTCTTCCCGTCAGTGTCCCTTCTCGCGAGAAGGTTGCTGATGGGGTGGAGGTTTCCCCCTCGACCTCTGCTACCGGGATGCCGCCTGTGGGGGCACAGGAACCGGAGCCGATGTCGAAGGGGTCCTGGGTTGAAGGGAAGCAGACAAAAAATGTGGACAATTGCCACTGTCTGCTTCACTGTCAAAAACTGCTGAGCACAGTCCTCGACGGTGTTACCAACAACCCACCCTGTGAGATGGGTGCATCAAGAAAGCGGACTTCCTTGGTGTCACCCTTCTGCACAAGGTATAACTGGGGGTGTCTCTCCTGGACCACTACCGTGGACATCGTCCGACCCAGGGCCCGTGCCACCGCCTTGGTCGCCCGTAGAGCGCTGCCAGCGGTGGCACGGAGATCCTGCATTATACCCGGGTCAGCCTTACCCTCGTGGAACTCTCTCAACGCCTTGGCCTCGTGGACCTGCAGGATGGCCATGGCATAGAGAGGAGGCAGCCTGGCCCGCGGCATCGCAAGCTTTCGACACCAATGATGCCGAAGTCTTACGCGCTTTGGACGGTAGGCGTGGCCGATTCTCCCCAGGTGGTAGCCTTGGCTGGCGGGTTTACGTTCGCAGAGTTCCCCATATCAATGGGGGTAGGGACAATCCGCTGCTCTACGTCGTAGATCCGGCAATGTAGAAGAAGAAGAATTCATTGAATTCGGACATCCGGGGGCGGAGACCGGCATGCAAAATTCATTCGCCAAATTTCCTTGGCCTTTTCTATAGTAGTCAGAGTTGATTGGTTCTCAAGGGCGAACTCCATCTGTCGTTCTCGACACAACGTCGAGAGACCGACAGAAAGGGAACAGGTAAGTTCTTCTCTGTAAGTCCAGTACTTTTTTATGTCTGCTGGAACTTGTCTTATGTCTGCAGGCCATCCTGACTGAACTGCTACCACAACTTTTTGCAACTCTTCATCTTCTGCTGTTGCTGTTCTGAATGTATTCTGCCTTTCCTTTGAGAGACAAACTGACAACGTATGAACTTGTAACTCATCTTCCAGGAGTGGTTCCGTTTGTTCTCTTAGGTAAGCTCCACTCAGAGTGTCTGCAGTGTATAATTCCTTTCCTGGCTTGTAGCTGACATGTAAATCATATAGCTGCAATCTCATCAGCATTCTCTGCAGTCTCGGAGGAGCTTTATGGAGAAACTTTTTAAAAACGATCTCCAATGGCTTATGATCTGTCTCCACTTGTACTGTTTTTCCATAGACGTACTGATGGAACTTCTCGCAGCCGTAGACAATCGCCAAGAGTTCTTTTTCTATTTGGGCATATCTTTTCTGACACTCAGTAAGAGACCTTGAGCCGAATGCCACCGGATGTCCTTCTTGCATCAACACTGCTCCCAGGCCTTCAGCGCTTGCGTCCACTGACAGCATTATCTCTTTATTGACATCAAAGTACTTCAACACTGGGGCGTTGCTCACAAGTGACTTCAGTCTTTCAAAGCTCTTCTGTTGTTCTAACTCCCAATGCCATGCTACATCTCCCTCTAGCAGTTTCTTCAACGGAGCATTGATGTCTGACATGTTTGGAATGAACTTGGACAGATACTGAAGCAGTCCTAAGAACCTCATAAGTGCAGCTTTGTCCTCTGGTTCTGGCATGTTCTGTATCTCTCTGACTTTCTCTTTGTCTGGCTTCAACCCTTCTGCAGTCAGAATGTGTCCAACTTAGCTGACTTCAGTCATCCTGATCTTGCACTTGTTTTTGTTCAACTTTAGATTGATGTTTCTGATTCTGTCTAACAGTTGTCTTAGTCTCTTGTCATGTTGTTCTATGTCTTCACCCCACACCAGAATGTCATCCACTATGTTTACAACTCCATCTAAGCCTTCTAGTCGTTGTGCAATACACTTTTGAAACACTTCTGGAGCTGAAACTATGCCAAAAGGAAGTCTTAAAAACCGGTATCTCCCAAAAGGAGTGTTGAAAGTGCATAGTTTGGACCTCTCATCATCCAGCTGTACTTGCCAGAATCCATGATTGGCATACTTTAGCATTTGGCATCTCAGCTACTATTTCTTCAGATGTACGCAATGGATAATGTTCTCTTTTGATGGCTTTGTTAAGATCTTGTGGATCGATGCAGATCCTGAGTTTCTCTGGCTTTACCACTGTAACCATACTATTAACCCAATCAGTGGGCTCGGTTTGCTTCACTATGACTCCAATATCTTCCATTCGGTTCAGTTCCATTTTGACTTTGTCCTTTAACGCTTTGGGTACTTTTCGTTGTGCGTGAATGACTGGAGCAACAGCTGGATTGAGCTGTATGCGATGCAGTCCTGGTACAGATTGTTAATGATAATCTTAAATCTATAATTTACCTTATTCGTAAGTTTATTTATTTTTTATTTAGCCTTGTTGTGCAAGAACTGTTGAGCTTGTGCAGAGGCAGCAGCTTTTGCCAGAGGGGAACTGGAATCCCCTGGTTGGGCCTGGGTTCTCCTGAGGTTTTTCCGCTAACATGATTTCTCCTTCCCGTCTGATTGAGTCAATCCACGTTATTTACAGTTCAGACAACTCTAACATTCATTCTAGTCTTGGACTGACTAGTCTTAAGCCTTGTCTGTGAACCCGGCCTAAGAATGATCTCCATCAAAAGATTGAGGATAAGTATTGAGTGAAGAGTGAGAAGTGTTAAGAGTCCAAACCAATGACATGAAGGAAAGATTTGGGTGAACTAGAAAAAAGTTGTTCATAACCGGTAAATGTCAATTAAATTAATTTTTTCTTTAACTCTGTGTTGAATTTTTGTGTGTGTGCATGCGTGTGTGTGATAGTTTCCTCTCCATCACAGATGGACACTTGTGTTATCACAGATGTTATCTGACTGGATCTCTTTCCTGTTCATACGCACCAGTCCATGTCACTTCACAACCTTTTCAATTCAAATGTTTTTTTATTGCTCTTCACAAACAGTTTTACAGACAGATTATCGACGGACACCAATGTAATGAAGAAGAACAGAGAATACCCTAACTGGCATTACTGATAGTATTCATTCATGAGATCATCTTACTAAGAGAAACTTGAAAAGATTTTGTCTCACCTGTGCCAGTTCCTCTGTCAATCCAAATTTAAACTGTCTCTCTGTCAGGTGGTAAGGTTTCTCTCTCTCTCTCCCTCCCTCCCTCCCTCCCTCCCTCTCTCTCTCTCTCTCTCTCTCTCTCTCTCCCTCCCTCCCTCCCCCTCTCTCTCTCTCTCTCTCTCTCTCTCTCTCTCACTCTCTCTCTCTCTCTCTCACTCTCTCTTTCTCTCTCTCTCTCTCTGTCTCTCAAGATTCAAGATTCAAAGGAGCTTTATTGGCATGATAAAAGAAAATGTACATTGCCAAAGCACAAGATTAAATATAAACATGCAGAAATACAGATTAAGATAAAAATAAGATAGAATAAAATTAAAAGTCTATAAGTAAAAATATATATATATATACATCTCAATATAAACAGAAAAAGAGTTTTAATTAAAGTTCTCAATGAGGGTGACAGTGTCAGTTTGTGTGTCTTGTCCTGTCAACATCTATCTCTCTCTCTCTCTCTTTCTCTCTCTCTCTCTTGCGCTCTCTCTCTCTCTCTCTCTCTCTTTCTCTCTCTCTCTCTCAAGATTCAAGATTCAAAGGAGCTTTATTGGCATGATAAAAGAAAATTGACATTGCCAAAGCACAAGTTTAAATATAAACATGCAGAAATACAGATTAAGATAAAAAATAAGATAGAATAAAATTAAAAGTCGATAAGTAAATATATATATATATATATATATATACATCTCAATATAAACAGAAAAACAGTTTTAATTAAAGTTCTCAATGAGGGTGACAGTGTCAGTTTGTGTGTGTTGTCCTGTCAGTGTTGTTTTGTGTTGTGCTGCTTGTTCTTTGGTCGTGGCACGACTTGACATATCTTGCAGCAGGTTTGAGCTTCTTGACTTTTCTCCCAGTATGTATGAGATCTTGTCCTTTTGTTGAAACTGCTCAAAGTCTTTGTGTAAGTTTGTAAACTGGGGGAAGAATGTTTCTCTGATGTGTGTGTAGTTGGGACAGGAGAGGAGAAAGTGCAGCTCTGTTTCCACTTGATTGTGTGTGCAGTGTGGACACAGTCGCTCTTCTCTCGGTGTCCATGTGTGTCTGTGTCTGCCCGTCTCTACAGTGAGCTGGTGATCACTGAGTCTGTACATGCTCAACACTTTTCTTAGTTTAGGGTCTGATACACTTGTGAGGTATTCTGACACTTTATATTCTCTCTTTAGTGACAGATAACATTCCAGTTTACTTTGCTGAGCGGTTGCTTCTGTCCAGTGTTTGAGATATTTCTCTTTTTGTGTTTTGATCATTTGCTTTAGTCTGGCTGGGGTTTGGGGTTGACTTGGGCATGTTTGGGGTTGTAGAGAAAGTTGTGAGATCAGTTGGATGAAGGGGTTTCTCTCTGGGCTCAGCTCTTGATGACTTTGTGATGGAGTGTGTCTGTGTCGCTGTTCTTAAGGTGTGTGTAGAATTTAAAAGCTCTTTTTTGTATTTTAATGATTAGAGGATACAGTCCTAATTCTGCTCTGCAGGCGTTGTTTGGAGTTTTTCTCTGTACCCGTAGAATGTTTTTACACATTTCTGTTTGCAGAATCTCTGTTGGGTGTTTGTCCCATCTGCTGAACTCTTGGTTGGCGAGAGGACCCCAAACCTCACTTCCATACAGCGCCATTGGTTCTATAATTGATTGTATTATTTTCAGCCAGATTACGGTTGGGATGTCAATTTTGATATTCTTTTTGATTGCGTATTCACTCACTCACTCACTCACTCACTCACTCTCTCTCTGTATCTTTCTGTATCTCTCTCTCTCTCTCTCTCTCTCTCTCGCTGTCTCTCGTTGTATCTCTCTCTCTCTCTCTGTATCTCTCTCTCCCTCCCTCCCTCTCCCATTTATTTTTCCTTCTTAGAAGCAACTTTTGGTCGCGTGTGGTATGGCGTCTAATTCAGTTCAGGCATCCTCGAAAAAATACATGCGAAATGGGTGCAGGTGTGTGACTGAACAAGGTGTTAGTGTGGAGGATGTGCTCGTGGTGGTGGGAGAGTTGATCGGTTTTGATAATATTCTCTCAGCATCACGAATGAATAAGGCAATTGTGGTGTTTGTGAAAACAGAACAACTAGTGAATCAACTAACTGAAAACGGTATTTGGATTAAGGAAGCGTTTGTGTCCGTGACTCCTTTAGTGGCTCCAACAACAAAAATTACTGTATCCAATGTGCCACCTTTCATTTCAAATGATGCGATTGCAAAGGAGTTAACTCGATACGGAAAAATTGCAAGTCCATTTAGAATGATCCCGTTGGGTTGTAAAAACACGTCTCTTAAACATGTGTTGTCTTTCAGAAGACAAGTGTTAATGTTTCTGACTTCACCGGATCGTGGTTTGGAGATTTCTTTCTGTGTGAGTCACGAAGAAACTTCATACATCTTGTATGCAAGCACTGAAAATTTTAAGTGTTTTGAATGTGGAGATTTAGGCCACAAAAGTTTCGCTTGTCCACATAAAAAAGAGGAAAGTGAACGCAAATCGTCCACTGAATCAGCCGGAGGCAGCGGGTCGTCATATAATACTGTAAATACCACAGTTGAGGATATTACAGCAACATGGACACAACAACCGACAGACAAGCAAAGCGAAGGGCCGATAGAGGAGGTCAACGGGCACAATGAGGTGAGTGAAAGCGATGACAATGTTGAGACTGGTGGAAAAGCTGGTTGTAGTTCCGCTATTGTACATGATAAGGTTGAGAATGCTGACAGAAAGAGTGATGTGGTTCAGAGTGACGTACAAGATGTAGATGTTGAAGAAGAAAAGCTTAGAAGATGATTTTGATGGAATGTCTCAATATACTGATGATAGTATGAGAGATGATGATCAATGGTCAGAAGGGTCAGAGTTATCAAAAGCATCGAAAAAAGATTTATATTCAGTGGATCAATCAACCAATTTTGTTTGTTGATTCTGTATTGTGGACAAGAAAAACTTGCAATAAAGATGAATTGTCACAGAGAAAACGTTTCAGATTAAAGAAACATTTGACTGATTCGGAAGGAGAAAGGAATAAAAGGACAGATAAAGAGGAGAAATCTGTAAAAAACAAACAAAATGGATAACATGTTTTTCTTTTTGTTAGTTCTTTTCCTCTTTTCTTTCCTTCTTGAGATGATACGTGTGGGCTCCCTAAATGTAAATGGGATGAGGGATAGGAAGAAGGCTGACACTTTCATAGAATTTATTGGGTTAAAAAATGTAGATGTGATTTTCTTGCAAGAAACTCATTGTTACGGCCACTGCTATAACATTAAGAGGGAGACAACACATAGCTCGGTCTAGGGTTTTATTTAAATAACATAAGGTAGGAACAAAACATTGAATGGTAAGAAATGAATCAGGTAACACAAAAATATCCAAAGGAGCCCAGCTCTGCCCGGACGATCGCTCCAGTCTCGCCCCTGAGTGTAACTAAGCGGCTTCCTTTAAGCACACCGTAAAGGGTCCACAGCTGTAAGGAATAATTAATCAACAAACAGGTAAACGCCATGCCGGCCCCTAAGGGCAGACAGAGTGTTACAACAAAAATAAACATTAAATGTAACACACGTAACACCTTCCTATATCAAAACAAAAATAAAAAAACAATACGGACCTCACCTACGCAGCCCACCCCATCCGTGACAGTGCATCTGCAACCAAATTATCTCGGCCCCTGACATGCTTGATGTCGAGGTCGTATGGCTGCAAATACAAACTCCAACACATGAGACGTTGGTTACTGTTTCGCATAGAATTCAGGAAAACAAGCGGGTTGTGATCACAGTACACAACAATCGGATGGCAGCTAGAGAGGTACACTTCAAAATGTTGGACAGAAAGAACCAACGGCGAAGCCTCCTTCTCAATAGTAGAATAATTCCGCTGCACGGAGGTAAACTTCTTAGAGAAGTAGCACACAGGGTGATCCACGTCATCAGCACCTCTCTGCTGGAGAACAGCTCCTGCACCAACATCACTAGCATCTACCGCGAGACTAAATGGTTTCGAATGATCCGGTGCAGTCAACACAGGTGACGAAATTAACAAAGATTTAACATCTTCGAATGCGCACTGACGCTTATCAGACCACTTAAATGGATTTTTAGGACTTAATAAATCAGTAAGTGGAGAAACTACCGTTGCAAAATTTTTGCAAAACGAGCGGTAGTATCCCACCATGCCCAAAAAACGTCTCAGTTGCCTACGGTCCGTTGGAGGTTGAAAATCACAAATGGCTGCAACTTTTTCAGCCACGGGACGTACTTGACCGCTGCCAATGACCTTTCCCAAATACACAATGGTAGCTTTTCCGAAATCACACTTACTCAAATTAACCGTGAGCTTAGCCCCAGCCAGCCGACGAAAAACTTGACGAAGTAAATTTACATGTTCAGGCCATGAGGAACTGTACAAAACCAAACCGTCAAGATAGGCTTCACATCCAGACACATCAGCCAAAACGGTGTTAACAAGCCGTTGAAAAGTGCTTGGTGCATTCTTCATCCCAAATGCCATCACCTTATAATTAAGAAAGGCATCAGGAATGACAAATGCAGAAATCTCTTTCGCCCGCTCAGTTAGCGGCACCTGCCAATAACCTTTCAACAGGTCGAGTTTCGACACATAAACCGCAGAGCCCACTTGATCAACACCCAATTCCTCAGGACACAGCGCCAAACCATCAGGATCTTTGCTATCAGCACTCACAGGACCCAGATCAACATTTTCCTGCAGAGGCACGGAAGACAACTCATTCTCATGAAGACTTCCAATAAACGTATCGCACAAGTCCACCTCATTCACAAGACGATGATCAGCAGATTTAGCCATAGACCGCGTTACTGCACATGCAGTGAACACGTCAGGATACTTGAGCGCACAATCCTCTGTGTTGGTTACGAGCGGTACCAAAACCACCTCAGGTGGTACATTTACATCACTCCACACACTATCGGCAGCTAAATCATTTCCTAAAATGAATGCAACATTGGGAACCGGCAGAGATGGACGAACACCCACTACCACGTCACCCGTTACCAATTCAGATTGCAAAGAAATTCTATGTAACGGAACCTCCATAATGCACATTTCCACGCCACGTACTAGAATGACACCACCTGTTGAAGTCTCTTCAGTCAGCGGCAACGGGGATGGTTACAGTACCAGAGTGCAAAAATGGTTCATAACCAGTTTCGCTAGCATCACAAACCACCGTGGGTGTAAGCCGGTCAGGTTTTATACTGGTATCCAAAGAGATCAAACCAAACGGTTTTGTATTTGACTTCCTCTTCAGAGCTGGACAGTCTGCAATCAGATGACCAGGACCCTTACAATAGAAACAGACCCTATCATTCCTCGAAACTGCAGATTTATAACTGAAGGACTTACGAGACATTGAAACAGGTAGCTCAACAGAATTTCTATCTCGAGGTTTCTCCTTGAACGTGACTTTGTGAGTTAATATGAAGTCATCAGCTAAAGTAGCAGCTTTGTGGAGCGTGTCTGCTTTCTGCTCATTGATATACGTAGAAATAGCAGCCGGTAGACAATTTTTTTAATTCTTCCATAAGAATTAACTGTCTAACTTGCTCTTTATCCTCAGCTT
Source organism: Triplophysa bombifrons (assembly GCA_029783895.1). Taxonomy (NCBI): domain Eukaryota; kingdom Metazoa; phylum Chordata; class Actinopteri; order Cypriniformes; family Nemacheilidae; genus Triplophysa; species Triplophysa bombifrons. Next base: position 3,386,777 of record CM056457.1, read on the forward strand.
TCTGAGAGGCGCACCAACGATCAAACAAAGTTTCCTTTTCACGCACAAACTTCACGTACGCTTGATCTGGAAGCTTTGTGTGATGTCTAAAACGCTGTCTATACGCCTCCGGTACCAACTCGTAGATTTTTAGAATAGCAGCTTTAACGGTTTTGTAGTCACCAGATTCAGGTATAGATAACGAGGCATACGCTTCTTGCGCCTTACCAGTAACCACACACTGTAAAAGCTACGGCCAGACGTTTTCAGGCCACTTTAAAGAAGCAGCTACTTTCTCAAAATGACAAAAATATTTCTCTACGTCCCTCTCACAAAACGGCGGAACCATCCTGCGATTTCGGCCCCGGCCAGCCGACGAAAACAAACCTACCCGACGACTAAAACATAGGGTAAATACTCACATGGAATCACAGTAGCCACTTCCGCCGTGCAGAAAGATTCAAACAATCACCACGCGGACAAAACAGTCGGCCAATCCTCTTTCTCCCACACCGATTAATAATGAACTACCGACGAAATAGTTTCAGACGAGCCCCCAATTAATGTTACGGCCACTGCTATAACATTAAGAGGGAGACAACACATAGCTCGGTCTAGGGTTTTATTTAAATAACATAAGGTAGGAACAAAACATTGAATGGGAAGAAATGAATCAGGTAACACAAAAATATCCAAAGGAGCCCAGCTCTGCCCGGACGATCGCTCCAGTCTCGCCCCTGAGTGTAACGAAGCGGCCTCCTTTAAGCACACCGTAAAGGGTCCACAGCTGTAAGGAATAATTAATCAACAAACAGGTAAACGCCATGCCGGCCCCTAAGGGCAGACAGAGTGTTACAACAAAAATAAACATTAAATGTAACACACGTAACACTCATAGTGATGCACATAATGAGGTGGACTGGCGATTGTGGTGGAAAGATGAATGTGTTCTTTCTCATGGGACTAACTTGAGTTCAGGAGTGGCAGTTTCTTTTTTCTCCACGTATTAAAGTTAGAATCTTATTCCATCCATCCATCCATCCATTTTCTTCCGCTTATCCGGGGCCGGGTTGCGGGGGCAGCAGTCTGAGCAGGGATGCCCAGACTTCCCTCTCCCTAGACACTTCCTCCAGCTCTTCCGGGGGGACACCGAGGCGTTCCCAGGCCAGCCGGGAGACATAGTCCCTCCAGCGTGTCCTAGGTCTTCCCCGGGGTCTTCTCCCAGTGGGACATGCCCGGAACACCTTCCCGGGAAGGCGTCCAGGGGGCATCCGGAAAAGATGCCCGAGCCACCTCAGCTGGCCCCTCTCGATGTGGAGGAGCAGCGGATCTACTCTGAGCTCCTCCCGAGTGACCGAGCCCTGCGGAGAAAGCTCATTTCGGCCGCCTGTATCCGGGATCTTGTCCTTTCGGTCATGACCCACAGCTCATGACCATAGGTGAGAGTAGGAACGTAGATTGACCGGTAAATCGAGAGCTTCGCCTTGCGGCTCAGCTCCTTCTTCACCACGACAGACCGGTACAGCGACTGCATTACTGCAGAAGCTGCACCGATCCGTCTGTCAATCTCCCGTTCCATCCTTCCCTCACTCGTGAAAAAGACCCCCAGATACTTGAACTCCTCCACTTGAGGCAGGAACTGCTGAGAAGTGTGATCCCCGATAGTTGGAGCACACCCTCCGGTCCCCCTTCTTAAAAAGAGGGACCACCACCCCAGTCTGCCAGTCCAAGGGCACTGTCCCCGACCGCCACGCGATGCTGCAGAGGCGTGTCAGCCAAGACAGCCCCTCAACATCCAGAGACTTGAGGTACTCAGGGCGGATCTCATCCACCCCCGGTGCCCTGCCACCGAGGAGTTTCTTGACTACCTCGGTGACTTCAGCCCGGGTGATGGGTGAGTCCGCCTCCGAGCCCTCGGTCTCTGCTTCCTCAATGGAAGACGTGATGGCGGGATTGAGGAGATCCTCGAAGTATTCCTTCCACCGCCCGATGATATCCCCGGTCGAGGTCAACAGCTGCCCCCCTCCACTGTAAACAGCGTTGGTAGGGCACTGCTTCCCCCTCCTGAGGCGCCGAACGGATGCCAGAATCTCTTCGAGGCCGACCGATAGTCTTTCTCCATAGCCTCACCGAACTCCTCCCAGGCCCGAGTTTTTGGCTCCCCAACCACCTGGGCTGTAGTCCGCTTGGCCTGTCGGTACCTGTCAGATGCCTCGGGAGTCCCACAAGCCAGCCAGGCCCGATAGGACTCCTTCTTCAGCTTGATGGCATCCCTTACTTCCGGTGTCCACCACCGGGTTCGGGGATTGCCGCCTCGACAGGCACCGGAGACTTTACGGCTCACTGCTCCGAGTGGCTTCGTTGACAATGGAGATGGAGAACATGGTCCACTCGGACTCAATATCTCCAGACTCCCTTGGGATCTGGTCGAAGCTCTGCTGGAGGTGGAAGTTGAAGATCTCTCTGACAGGCGATTCGGCCAAACGTTCCCAACAGACCCTCACAGTACGTTTGGGTCTGCCGAGTCTGTCCAGCTTCCTCCCCCGCCATCGGATCCAACTCACCACCAGGTGGTGATCGGTTGACAGCTCCGCCCCTCTCTTCACCCGAGTGTCCAAGACATACGGCCGTAGGTCAGATGAAACAACCACAAAGTCGATCATCGACCTCGGGCCAATGGTGTCCTGGTGCCATGTGCACTGATGGACACCCTTATGCTTGAACATGGTGTTCGTTATGGCCAAACTGTAACTAGCACAGAAGTCCAATAACAGAACACCACTCGGGTTCAGATCAGGTGGGCCGTTCCTCCCAATCATGCCCCTCCAGGTGTCACTGTCGTTGCCCACGTGGGCGTTGAGTGCCTAACCCAGCAAAACCCTAACCCAGCAAAACGACCGAGTCCCCAGTCGGGGCGCCTTCCAGCACCCCTCCCAGAGTCTCCAAGAAGGCCGGGTACTCTACACTTCATTTGGCCCATAGGCGCAAACGACAGTGAGAGACCTATCCCCGACCCGAAGCCGACCCTCTCGTTCACCGGGGTAAACTCCAACACATGGGGGCTGAGCTGGGGGGCTATAAGCAAACCCACACCAGCCCGCCGCCTCTCACCCTGGGCAACTCCAGAATAGTGAAGAGTCCATCCTCCCTCGAGGAGTGTGGTTCCAGAGCCCAAGCTGTGCGTAGAGGTGATCCCACCTATCTCTAGTCGGAATCTCTGAACCTCAGGCACAATCTCCGGCTCCTTCCCCGTCAGAGAGGTGACGTTCCATGTCCCTAGAGCTAGATTCCGTGTCCAGGGATCGGGTTGTCGAGGCCCCCGCCTTCGACTACAACCCGATTCACTTTGCACCGGCCCCTTATGGTCCCTCCTGTAGGTGGTGGGACCACGGGAGGGTGGCCCCACGTCGCTCCTTCGGGCTGAGCCCGGCCGGACCCCATGGGGGAAGGCCCGACCACCAGGCGCTCGCATACGAGCCTCAACTCCGGGCCTGGCTCCAGGGTGGGGCCCCGGCTGCGCCATGCCGGGCGACGTCACGGTCCTCGAATTTGTTGTCATCATAAGGGTTTTTTGAACCGCTCTTGGTCTGACCCGTCGCCTAGGACCTGTTTGCCTTGGGAGAATCTTATTTAAAAAGGAAATTGAACCAGGTAGATTATTGGTAGTGGGAGCTTAAATTAATGGTGTTTTTATTATTTTTGTCAATATCTATGCTCCAAACAATGGGACGGAGAGACTTTTTTGGGAAAACTGGAAAAGGAGAAGAATAGGTATGAAGATATTTTACTTTTGTGGGAAATAGGAAAGGTCCATATAAAAGATTTTTGTCAACAATATACGTCACATTCAAGTTTATGCCTGAGAAGGTCTCTGGAGTGGCTTGAAAATAAATCCTAGTCATTGAAAACAATATGCTGTATGGAGTTATTCCAGATAATTTCCATGAGTGGAATGAAAAGAAATTAAAGCTAAATTCTATTTTAAATGAGAAGGTTAAAGGTGCTCTTGTAAGAAGTAGGTTTTTATCAATGAAATGTCATGGTCCTGGCCTTCCTGTTCTGGTTTTCGTGCCTTGTGGACAGGACGTGACAGTACCATGTCTTGTTAGTGTGTTATGTCTTGTTTGGAGACACGTGTCGTATGTTGTCACATTCGTTGCGTGTCTTCCGTGTAGCTCCGCCCCCTTGTTTCCTCATCAGCTTCCCTTCAGTGTTTCATTACCCACACCTGCCTATTGTTTATTTTCCTATGTTCATCTCCCTAACGCTCTCGCCCAGCCCAGTGCTCTCGCCCAGCCCAGTGCTCTCGCCCAGCGCTCTCGCCCAGCCCAGTGCTCTCGCCCAGCCCAGCGCTCTCACCCAGCGCTCTCGCCCAGCCCAGTGCTCTCGCCCAGCCCAGCGCTCTTACCCAGCGCTCTCGCCCAGCCCAGTGCTCTTGCCCAGCCCAGCGCTCTCACCCAGCACTCTCGCCCAGCCCAGTGCTCTCGCCCAGCCCAGTGCTCTCGCCCAGCCCAGCGCTCTTACCCAGCGCTCTCGCCCAGCCCAGTGCTCTCGCCCAGCCCAGCGCTCTCACCCAGCACTCTCGCCCAGCCCAGTGCTCTCGCCCAGCGCTCTCGCCCAGCCCAGTGCTCTCGCCCAGCGCTCTCGCCCAGCCCAGTGCTCTCGCCCAGCGCTCTCGCCCAGCCCAGTGCTCTCGCCCAGCCCAGCGCTCTCACCCAGCGCTCTCGCCCAGCCCAGTGCTCTCGCCCAGCCCAGCGCTCTTACCCAGCGCTCTCGCCCAGCCCAGTGCTCTTGCCCAGCCCAGCGCTCTCACCCAGTGCTCTCGCCCAGCCCAGCGCTCTCACTCAGCGCTCTCGCCCAGCCCAGCGCTATCGCCCAGCCCAGCGCTCTCACCCAGCGCTCTCGCCCAGCCCAGTGCTCTCGCCCAGCCCAGTGCTCTCGCCCAGCCCAGCGCTCTCACCCAGCGCTCTCGCCCAGCCCAGTGCTCTCGCCCAGCCCAGCGTTCTCACCCAGCGTTCTCACCCAGCGCCCTCACTCAGCGCTCTCGCCCAGCCCAGCGTTCTCACCCAGCGCTCTCACCCAGTGCTCTCGCCTAGCCCAGCGCTCTTGCCCAGCCCAGCGCTATCGCCCAGCCCAGCGCTCTCACCCAGCGCTCTCGTCCAGCCCATGGCTCTCGCCCAGCCCAGCGCTCTCGCCCAGCCCAGCGCTATCGCCCAGCCCAGCGCTCTCACCCAGCCCAGCGCTCTCGCCCAGCCCAGTGCTCTCGCCCAGCCCAGCGCTCTCACCCAGCGCTCTCGCCCAGCCCAGTGCTCTCGCGCAGCCCAGCGCTCTCGCCCAGCCCAGCACTCTCACTCAGCCCAGCCCTCTCACCCAGCGGTCTTGCCCAGCCCAGTGCTCTCGCCCAGCACTCTCATCCAGCTTGTACTATGTGTACTCGTTTAACTTGCCTCGTTTTGCCTTGCTGTGTCATCTTTGGATTACCCTGCCTTGTGTTTTGCCTCATCGTGCTACACTACAAATGATGGGAACAAGACTAACTAAAAGCATCTAAAAGTTACTTGTGTTACTCCCTGGTGGGAAATCCTTGTTTTGTTTTATTCTACTATAGTTTAGTTTTCTCCGATCGTGGGTGTTTTGTTTGTCATTATAATAAATTCATTTGTTAACCCCTTCATCCCCGTGTCTGCCTGCAATTGGGCTTCTTCCTCCACCACGGTTCATGACGGTTCTGAATATAAACTGATTTCAAAGTGTCTTGCGAATGAATTGAACAAAAAATGAAATAAGATAATACACAAGGACCAATCCTATTGTATAATACAAAGATGTATTTATTATAATTTGCATTTAATACGGGATGTTGTTGATTATGCTACAAGTAATGATATTAATATAGGGTTATTTTCACTTGATCAAGAAAAAGCTTTTGATCGAGTTGATCATCAATATCTTTTTAAAGTTTTAGAGACTTTTGGTTTTGGGGACAAATTTGTTTTCCTAAAAAAAGTTGTTGTATTACAATGCCACATGCATGATTAAGAGGGCGGGTGGTCTCAGTATACCTGTTAAAGTGCAGAGGGGAATAAGACAGCGGTGTCCTCTTTCAGGTCCGCTTTATAGTTTGGTCATTGAACCTCTCCCATGTAAATTAAATGAAAAGTTAATGGGCCTACATGTTAACAGTAAAATTCTTATGAATGTTTGAAATTCTCAGCATATGTTGATGATATAACGGTTATTTTAAGAAATGATTATGATGTTCAAGTATTAAAATAGATACAGAGCACATATTGATTCACAGGTAGAGGAGGGGTGTCCTTTTGTGGTTTATCAGTTTTTTATTTATTTTTTTACTGTGAAAGACTTGTACATATTTTAGCTCAAGTGGAAGAATGGTGTACAATTTTTGGAGATTTTTTCTCACTAACGCTATTTATCTATGGTCTTAAGAATAACAAAAGTAAAAAAGAGGTCTATGTATTGCTTAACCTTTTATTTGGCCAATTAAAAATGGCGATATGGATCTCACGTAAAGGTAAACTTAATGGTGTGGGGTCAACTGATACAATGTCAATTTTAAAAGGTTTTATTAAGTCAAGATTTATAGTAGAATATGCTTTCTGCCAAATGGTTAAAGACTTAGAAACGTTTAATTACCTTTGGGGAGTGAAACAAGTTTTGTGTGAAGTTGATGTTGATGGTTCCTTGAAAATGAATTTATAGTTAGAGTATTTTTAATTTATTTAGTTATTATTATGATTATTATTATTTTTTTCTAGTTTAGTTGTAATTGTTGTTTATTACTATGAATTACAAAAGGCTCTGATATATAGAAAATTGTTAAATAAAGAGCTTTTAAAAGTCAAAGTCTCTCTCACTCTCTCTCTGTGTGTGTCTGAATGACGCTGACTGATGTTAGAAGCAAGAGAACCTTTAGCTCTGTGTCGCTCTCACAGCCAGTAAAGTTTGAACTAACTCTTATAAACTCTAACAACATGACAGCTTAGGGCTTTATAACTTGTTTAAAGCTTTTAACATTCAAATTTGACTGACACTTGACTACTTTTTACAGTAATGTTATATGTTATATCTACACCAATAATTGAGTTGAGTTTGAGAAGCCACATTTAAATTGATGTGAGACTACACATCTGTAACACACACAGACACAAATCATTCCAGTGAAATATTCCACTTAAATCAATATACAAAATCAAGTGACCATTCCAAAAGTTTATGGAATCATAATTTTACAGATATAATGTGCTCATTGCAGTTTAGTGTCTGTTGAATTTCAACAAAATCAAACCTCATAAAGTCATCAAACAGCAATGTGAAAGACTGACGGCATGACATCAAGGTTCATCAAACAGCAATGTGAAAGACTGACGGCATGACATCAAGGTTCATCGAGGACCGCAATGGAAACAACCCTTTGGCTTTATTGTGTGGTTATCCTCGAATGAAATACGGAAATACTTGTTATTTGGTACAGTTTTATCAATTCTGTTCAATACATTTCAATTCAGTACAACACACATGAAAACTGTGATACAAATCCAGACTATCACAGAAAAACAACATGTCTGAACTTTTCCTAAATGTAGAAATTTGACCGTTGTGTTGCTTCATGTGTTTTCTTTGCAGTATTTCAGGTCTGATAACATACAGAGCATCTTTTCTCTTATCTTACCTGTTTCTCCATTTTTTATTATATGCAAATAGCAACAATATCACTATTTGAAATCAGGGAGAAATATTGTTAGTTCACAGATTGAAACAGAAAGGATTTAAAAATCAATTTTAAATTCCGAATTGTTTTATTTTATGTATGTTTTCATTATTGAAATGTTTTTAATGGTATAATTATAATTCTTGCATTTAATTCAGAGACTTGTGTTGGTTGAAAGCTTTTTTACGAAAGTATTTCATCATTTCCACCATCAGTCCTTTACAATGAAATCCACAGAATTACTGAAAATATGAACTTTAATCATTTTCTACAAAAGACACATTTATGAATAAATGTGTTTCCTGGGCGGCTCTACCAGTGAGAGGAAGTGATGTCATCATCGCTGCTACTGGAAACACTGCACAATCCGTCATGCTGATGACAGAGTTACGACTATAGGGGCGTTTCTTAGTCTTGATGTTTTAATTGATCGAGGGGATGTGTGGGGAGGGCGGGACGGAAATAAGTTGTCGTCTTATTGCAACATATACAAAATAGAAAATATTATATAATAATAATAATAACATAGCAATATTCATATAGACATGTGTGTCAATGCAACACCATCACACATCATAATCACACGACAACATCATAGAAGGGCGGAGACACGGGGAAAGGGGCGGGCTTTAGATAATGCCGTATTTGGCCAAGTCGCTGAGCTCCATGTCTCCAAACGCCTCCCATGGGCACACGACAGTGATATCTGTAACAGGACGAGAAAGCAGATGTTAAAAGACAGCGAGCAGTGTGAAAAAAGGGGTTTTGTGTTACTGGTGTGTGTTTTATTCCATCACATGCTCACCTGTGCCAAGACCTTCCATACCAGGAATATCGTCACCGAACCTGAAGGAAAAAGAAACCCAGTTATTGAGCGCCGCTTCCATCATGTCATTGTGTGACTCGTGGGTTTGTACCCTTTCTGTCCAGGTTTAGGTGCTTTGCTCTTAAATGTGCGTGTCTGTCTTTGCTTGAATTTGGGAGGTCCTTTCTTTGGTGTGGTGGGCCCTGTTGTGCTGGCGGGCGTTGCCAGAGCGCTTCCTGCAGGCGGGGCAGAGTTCATGTCTGAGAGAACACAGCAGGTCAGACACTTTCAGTAATCTGGGATTATGGGATTCTGCTTTCCCACAACCGATCTGTGATCTTATTTCATGACATTATTCCTGAGCTATCTCTCTCTCTCTCTGTGTGTGTGTGTGTGACATCTGATTGTAAAAGACAACATTTACAATCTCACACAGTCGTAATAATACACATTCATTTCTCCTGTTTCTATTAACAACATTTTCTCTCTCTCTCTTAAGATTCAAGACTCTCTCTCTCTCTCTCTCTCTCTCTCTCTCTCCTGTAAGTGTGTTCATTAGTATTATCACAGCATCTCTGTTCAGACAGTGCACATGTAGATACTAGTCTTTCTCTGTTTTGCATGCATACAGTCATGATGTACACGGGTTCATTTAAGATTAGAACATTTTCATACATTCATTTATTCATTTACATTCATTAACATTTTCATACATTCATAACAAATGATCTGATATTCAGTATTCATCAACATGAAACCACTTAAAGTAAACTACAAGCGTGAAATCAGAAAAGACACAAGGACATAACGATCTTTACCTGTGTTTATTGTCGGTTATGGTCTCTCTCTCTCTCTCTCTCTCGGTCTGTCTGTGTAATCTGTGTAATCTGGGCTCTCTCTTTTCTGTCCTTTTATAGTCTCACTAAAGGTGAAAGATCAGCTCCTCCTATCACACACTAAATGATTTAAAGCTCTTTAGCCTTTATTAAGTGTGTGTGTGTGTGTGCGTGCGTCGTAATATTGTATTCTGTATTTATTCACACTGTATATCTGCACTTGCTAATTGCACTTCTGGTTAGACCTAAACTACATTTCGTTACACTGTACTTGTATATGTGTAATGACAATAAAGTTGAATCTAATCTAATCTAATCTAAAAAGGTTCTTTCTTTAATTCCCCACAGAGCTTTCTAAAGTCTGAAGAACCCCTTCCCTTCAGAGAAGGTTTTGTGAAACACAACACATACAGTAAGAGACACACACCCATCACAGCACATCCACCCGTCTCACTTTATTACTGACAACAGAAAACACACCATTTCATCAAAGAAACACACACACACACAATTCTTACACGTCCATTCTTCAAAGTAAACTCCTATTCAAGACTCTATGAAGCTCATTCAAATCGTTCTGATTTGAGTTTGTAAAAATGTCTACTGGCTGCTTCATTCACTTCCAGTGAAAAGTGTGAAAGCATTGGGTTGTGTTCGTGCATGTGTGTTGAAGCGTGTTAAAGTCATGTTCTCATCCTCAGATGCTTTTGAAACAAATTTGAAGGAGTTGACATGTGTTCTGAACTGAGATTGTCCGGTTGTTGCTTCAGTATTCAGTCCAAGACCAGAAGGTTCTTATGACATGATCAAGACTGCAGTGGAATGATGCTTGTGTGATGACCTTCAGTGATTTCACATCAGAGTTTGTTTTTGAATGGTTTTGTGAGACGTGCGTGTGCACCTGTTCAGTGTAAAGTATGTTTTGGGTTCTTTATGTAGTGGTGGCTTTCAGAAGACTTTGGGAACACGAAAGCCGTGGCAGGTGGGCGGGTCAGTGTAATCTACTTTAAAGCTTTTCTGTGAGCATTAGATCCTACTGGAGACTCTCTGAGAGAAAGAGAGGAGGATTGTGGGTAATTGGATGTGACCAAACATGACGTACACCTGACCTCAAGGGCTGAGCTTTTGCTCTATTTTAGATTTCTGAGATGAACTGTTGTCTATACGCCGGCTATTTATTGGCGTAAAACCATCGTTCAGCTGACGTTCAACATTTTCCTCCATTGTCTCACACATTTACTTCTTTTATTTCTGTAAAACACTGATGTGATGAATGTGAAGGAAGAAGGAAGGCCCTGTTACATAAGAAGTCTCTCTCTCTCTCTCTTTATAATATCTTTCTGTAGTGTCTGTATTATGAGCATTTAGTGTAAAGTTGCTATACAACAATGCATAGAAATGTGAATTATTCTGTATATGCAAAGGACAGAAAGGACAGACTTCCTCCTCGTGTGTCTCACATGCCATCATTGCTTACCAGGGGAAATTTCTTGATGTCTTGTGCACGATTCCAGAGTGCTGAAAATCAGTCCTGTGTGTGCCGGGGCACATATCCACCTGCAGGGAAGTGCATCCTTGGGGATGGTGGCTATCCTTGCCTAAGTGCACCCATCACGCCATACAGAGAGCCAGTACACAACCCTGTGCAGGCTCGTTTTAACAGCAAGCACTCCCGTACAAGATGCATTGTAGAGAGAGCCTTGTGCATGTAAAAACAAGCTGGCACTTCCTTTTCTTTAAGGCCCTGGAGGTCAGCCCTGCCTACGAGCCTGAGGTTGTGTGTTGCGCTGTGCTTCACAATGTGGCTTTTCTTGATGGGGACATTGTTGAGCCAGAGAATGAGGAAGACCACAAAGAAGGCGCCCCCCCTGAACCACACAACCTTCAAGCAAGTGTGGGAGAACATGTGTGGGACATTTACATTACATTTTCATTTAGTCATTTAGCAGACGCTTTTATCCAAAGCGACATACAAGTTGAGTTAACAATGGAAGCAATTGGGTCAACATTAGGACAACAAAAAGCATAAGAGCAATAAAAAAAAATTCTCACAAAGCCTACTACAGTGTACAGAGCTAAGTTTAGTTTATCTAAGCTTAAATAAGCATGCATTTTTTTCTTTCTTTATTTAGATAATGTAGAAAAGATATAGAAATCAGAAATGATCAGTCAGGTGCAAACGGAAGAGATGTGTTTTCAGACGATTCTTAAAGATGCCGACAGAATCTGCTGATCTTCTAGCAGCAGGCAGATCATTCCACAAAAGTGGAACCGATTCAGAGAAGGTTTGTGATTGCGATTTTTTACCTTTTTGGGATGACACCACAAGACGCCGTTCGTTTGCAGAGCGTAGGCCACCGGACGGGTACATATGTCTGGAGTAGCGAGTGAAGATAAGGTGGTGCCAAACCAGTGGTGGTCTTGTAGCCCAGGAGTAGAGTCTTGAATTTGATGTGAGCAACTATAGGGAGCCAATGTAACTTAATAAAGAGAGCAGTGACGTGTGCTCTCTTCGGTTCATTGAAGGCCACTGTTGCTGCTGCTTTCTGGATCATCTGTAGAGGTTACAGCCTGGACTAGGACCTGCGTAGCATGCTCGGATACAAAATATCAAATTTTCATGATATTTTAGAGGATGAATCTACAATGCACTATATACAAAAAGTGAAAAAAATATAGACAAAATACAACACCTATTATTTTTAAAGAGTGTACAGATAACCATCACACTTGTAAACACAACAATGGAGCAGTTAACATTGCTGGTTGTTGCATTTTTATATTCATTAATAATCTTCAAAATAAAATCTCATGTTACTGCCTTGGATATTCCTAATCACAGCAATCAACGTGTCCATGAAAACGCGCAGTTCATCCAAAGCGCTCTCTAGCGCCACCAGCTGGTTATTTTTAGAAGAGCACCAGGCTTTATTTCTTTATTTCAGCTGGATAAAACACTTAGGTGGACAAACGTTCATTTATTAATGTAGCCTATAAGTATCGTATGCATGTAGACAATACCATGTGCCAAACCTGAGAATGATGTCCAGAGGTCTCCACATTACACGTGTAATTCAGCTGAAACTTGATCTAATCTGACCTTCACCAAGTATTTGAGGGGAGTTTTTGGGAAGGTATGTTTTACGCTCAAATCACTGATACATTTACTGATACATTTACTGATACATTTACTGATACATTTACTGATACTTTTACTGATACATTTACTGATACATTTACTGATACATTTACTGATACATTTTGTCGTACGGAAGGTCTTAGTTGGGCTAAGCAGACCAAAGAGAAATAACTCTGAAGTTTCTTTAAGAAGATTTAATTTTCTTCAAGGACATGTTCCAACCAGGATTCCATCAGAAAAATCATATCCAGGAAAATAAAGTACAAACAATAATAAAAACGAAAAATAAAGGAAATCATAACATGATAATGTTTACATGAGACCATCAAACATATTGGCTTCTGCCCAACAGTCACACTTGGTTCTCTCTCCAACCCCCCTTTTTGTCCAAACAATTAGACTCTTTATAGTTGAGGCTCCTCCCCTCAAATTCAAATGGACCAATGGCAAGACTCTCCAATACCATCTACATAGTTTATTTAGCAAATCATGTTTAACATCAACAATTACACATGAATATTAGCTTCTTTATCAAGCTCCATTATACTCATAAAACCCAATGAGTTTTAGGAATCCTAAGACATGCATTTAAATGTAATCGTTTAAACATTTTCCATACTTAAACTCCTCCTCCTCTTAGAAGGTATAAAGCAGGCTTCCTGTTCGCGAGCTCCTCCTATTCGGAAGTTCCAGGAAGAAGGTAAGAAAAGATTTCACCATTAATCAACAAATCCTTATTGCCATAATTTACATTCATCTTTCTCTTATTTACTGGCACAACTGGCTAAGACCAACAAACATGAGTTGCAATGGAATGTGCACCTTCCATTCTACACATGTAAGGGGAAAAGAAAACGTGAATAAAGTTATCTTAAACACAGAACCCATTGTTTGATTCTTTGGTTCAAAAGTTACATACCTCACTTTATCACACATTTACTGATACATTTACTGATATATATACTGATACATTTACTGATACATTTACTGATACATTTACTGATACTTTTACTGATACTTTTACTGATACATTTACTGATACATTT
>CM056457.1:3405313-3462813 GCA_029783895.1 Triplophysa bombifrons
CGTTTTATCTTTGTGTTTTCAGAGTGAAATCTCCATCTGAGCGCAGGGCAGAGATTTGTGAAGATTTACCACCCTGTCGACTCTTTGCTCATCGCTACGGTTTCCCGCTGGCCTATCAAACATATTTTAATGGTCTGCAACTCAACGCTAACCGAAATCCGAGTTTCCCTCACTTTCGTCCATACTGACACATGACATAATTTACACAGACTGTGTCATTATTTATATGCGCTCATATTAATATTCATAATGACATTCATTCAGAGCTGAATTGATGTGTCTGTATTTCTTGTGTCGTCACACAGTCTGTTTATTATAATAGTTTACCTGTTTTTATATTGCACATTTGTTATCAAGATATAACTTTCATAATTAAACTACTACAAGCCTTTCATTCTGCATCAGATTGTTTTGATTGTTCATATCAGAAAAACATACAGAGTCAACTGAACCAATTCATAAACTGTAGGAAATGTCTTCTGCATACAAAAGACTCACAACAACACCTGCACCTGACCCAGAAATACTGACAGTTTATCTGAAAAACAACAACAACCTAAAATCATGATTACAGGACACACACAAACACACACACACACACTCACGCACGCAACCAACGTACTAACACGCATGCACACACACACTCGCTGAGCAGTTCAGTAGGTTTTGGTCTGGCAGTGAATACACTGAAAAAGAATGCTAACCAAACATTTTACATGAATTTACCCAAACAGACAGTCCTGTTACAGTTTGGTGTAAAATCTTTGATTGTGTTATTATGGCCATCACTCTATTTGACTGCGAGGATAAATCTCTGTATGCTGAATTGTGTAGAAACATTTTAAAGATCGGGAAACACTCTCAGTTTTTGCCATTCTCATATTACTCTTGAGTATCTATTTAGGGTTGAACGAACTAGTCAACATTAATGCTATGACACGACCTCTAAAGCTTGATGTGGACTAGTCGTGGGTCATGTGATTTTGACACTGTACCACATTTAAATGTATGCATTTGGCAGACGCTTTTATCCAAAGCGACTTAAATTGCATTATCCTATACATTTATACTTAGGTATGTGCAATCCCCTGGGATCGAACCCACAACCTTGTATTGTGAATGCAAAGCTCTTACCACTGACCTACAGGAAAGCTGTAAATTACCACTGTACAGTAGTCGACTCTAACCTCTCTGATGGGTCATTTAGAGTATCCTGGAGAGATAAGGTCTCTTAGTCCCAGCATCTCAGTACAGGGGTGCCCCAGGGGTCAGTTCTAGGACCGCTGCTCTTCTCCATATACACAATATCCCTAAGCTCTGTCATTCGGAAACATGGCTTTTCCTATCACTGCTATGCGGATGATACACAACTCCACCTGTCTTTTCACTCTGACGATCTGACTGTTTCTGCATGCATCTCAGCATGCCTGAATGACATTTCAATGGATGAAGGACCATCACCTACAGCTGAACCTTGCAAGAATTAAACTGCTCGGGATCCCAGCAGACCGAAAGACTCAGCACGGCCTTTCCATCCAACTGGGTTCATCAGCCATTACTCCTTCCAGAAAGGCAAGAAACCTGGGAGTGGTGATCGATGATCAGCTCAACTTCACAGATCAGGTTGCCAGCACCACCAGGTCCTGTAGATTCATCCTCTACAATATTAGAAAAATTAGACCTTTCCTATCAGAGCATGCTAAGCAAGTCCTAGTCCAGACTCTTGTTTTGTCCAGACTAGACTACTGCAATGCTCTACTGGCTGGACTTCCAGGTTGCATGACCAAACCTCTACAGATGATCCAGAATGCAGCAGCAAGAGTGGTCTTCAGTGAACCCAAGAGAGCACACGTCACTCCTCTCTCTTTATTAAGTTTCATTAGCTCCCTATAGTCGCTCAAATCAAATTCAAAGCTCTGCATTTGGCCTACAAGACTACCACCGATTCGGCACACCCTTATCTTTACTTGCTAATGCAGACGTAAGTACCCGCCAGATCCTTGCACTCCACAATCAACGTATTGTAGTGCCGTCTCCCAAAGGGAAAAAAATAACTCTCACCTCCTTTCTCCGGATGTGTTCAACGCCTCTGGAATGATCTCCCTATTAACACAAGATCTGCGGATTCTATTGTGGTCTTTAAGAATCGGCTAAAAACACATCCCTTCCATCACTATCTGACCCATTAGTACAGTCTTCTACTTCTTTTCTATTTTACTAACCTCCCCATAAAACATTCTTAGCTCGGTATACTGTGGTAGACTAACTGAGACCAGTTTTACTGCACCTGTGTATTGTTGTTCTTTTGTTGTACATATTGCTTCTATTGTTTTCCCCTACCATGTAAATGTCATTAAAGCGTGTGCTATATGACTAAATGTCATCGACTAGTCGACTAGTCGACACCGACGCAACTTCTATCACATAATAGTCGACTTCAAAAAATCTGAGGTCATTAAACCCCTAGTGCCTATACAGTAGTATTACATACATCGTATCTTAGAAGAGTATTAAGTTTCATCAAATTTCTACTAGACAGATACATCTGTACCATTACTTCTGGAAAAACACGAGCTGCTGGAGCTGGCTGTGGGACGGAACTACAGCACGAGCACACAACAGCACGACAACACAATTATGCACGTACGTGCTGATTGCCTATTCACAAGTTCACCTCGCAGATACAAAACAAAAAAAGAGTGCTGGGGAGTGAATTAAGCACAGTAACACTACGTCATACGTCCAACTTGCTTCTTAACAAGGTGACCATGCATGGCTGAACTACGCAGATAAATATTCTAAAACATTCTCTCAAATTCTGGACACCAAAGAGCTGAGAAAACATGTCCCATTATTAAAGAGAATATAGAATTTATATTTGGGTCATGGACAAAATGGCCCAAAGTGGTGAACAAGAATATAATCGGGCCCTAAACAGACATTACAATCTGCAGAAGAGCTCTTCACTGTTAGAAACACAAAACAAGGCAAGGCAAGTTTGTTTATGCAGCACATTTCATACACCAAGTTATTCAAAGTGTAATAAAAAGGAGACAGATCCAGACGGAGAAGGAAATATATTTGGAAGAATGCTTGTAACAAGCCTTTCTTGGCAACCATTGACTACCATAGTTGGAAAAAATAAAACGGTAAATAAAGTGCCTCACAACTGTTTGCTTTCCTACATTTTTTTAAATATCTTCTTTTGTGTTCATCATAACATTTGGGTGAAGGTCACTTAAATTGACAAACTGAGAGAGAGAAATTAACATGTTTTAAACATTGTAGTTTATTTAATTATTTGAACAGCTAAATATTGCTATTAACGTATAATAATTATTTTATTTTAGCATTAATAATTTGCATTATTTGTAGTGGTGGGCATAGATTATTTTTTTTAATCTAGATTAATCTTGGAATTAATCTAGATTAAAATGGCTCATTTGAATTCTGCCGAAGGCATTCAGAATATGTTTGCTACCCAAATAATGACTAAAAGTAAGTCTTTGAGAACGGGTGTCTCAAGAGGTGGCGCATTAGATCAGGGGCTCATCTCCTGTTTCCAAAATGCATCACAAACTGCTTGAGAAAGCTGTTCTACTGTGATGAAAATTAAATATGTTCAATAGGATGTACTTGTGTTTACTTCCGCATTAGCTAAGGGATGCTTTGCGTTTAGGTGGTACTTGAGACTGGAAGAGCTCCTACAGTACATTTACATTTATTCATTTAGCAGACGCTTTTATCCAAAGCGATTTACAAAGAGTTAGGGAGCAACAAGCGATATGTCATACAGGAGCCATAATACATTAGGTGCCAATACAAAGTTACTGGTTTCAACTAAAGCTAGACCACTACCTGTTGAGAGAATTTTTTTTTTAAACCAATTCCGCATTGCACAAGGTGCAAACAACCTTAGTCTTGTCCAGGTTTCCATTGGGAAGCTTCTTAAAAATAAATTTTCCCTGAAGCAACCCTGCGGCTTAAAAGCTGCATACATGTTAGCACGTCACGTTTGATGTGTTAATTTCACAGTAACGTTATGTTCAGACCATACGCGAATGGCGCGTCAAGCGCGAGTGATTTACATGTTTAGTTAATGCAAAGAGGCGATAGACCAACTTGCGGCGCGAATGACGCGAATCACGCGAGTTGAAAGTTCTCGCCCCCTACAATGCAATTTAGCTAGATATACATCGGCGTTAAAATATTAAGGTGGAAGTCATCATAGCTTGCGTAGTATAGACCCAGCTCCCAACCCAACTTTGAGAATAGATTAACGGCGACATTTTTTTTATCGCGCGATAAGAGTCTCAGGTTAACGCGGCACGTTAATGCCGTTAACGGCCCACCACTAATTATTTGCTATATTTTTTTACTCTCTTGTGTGTGTGTCTAAAAGTACTTTGTTGGTTGTTGAGTGTTGCACACCAGACCAACATTTGCACATGAAAGGGAAAAGTGAGACAAGCGGGTGTGAGCACTGTGGGGTGACAGAAACAGTGGAGCATGTGTTAATACACTGTCAGGCATATAGTAGTGAGAGAGCTCAATTTATCGAAGAACTCAAAGAATTGAAAGTTAAACTAACAATTAAAGAATTATTTCAGAGTTCACAGAAAGAATCTAAAAGATATCCTATTTTATTAAGGTTTCTGAGAGAGACACGTTTGATACACAGTATTTAAGGCTGTAGGCCTACATCTTTTTTTTTATATTATTAAGTCTGGTAGTATTTTCCACTTCCTCCTCCTTGGTCTTCACACTCCATCCCAGTAGGTGGCGGATATGCATCAAAAGCTGGTTTGCCAACCGCCATTAAACCAAAGAAAGAAAGAAAGAAAGAACTGAGTGTACAGTCGTGGCCAAAAGTTTTGAGAATTACATAAATATTCGTTTTCAAAAAGTTTGCTGCTAAACTGCTTTTAGATCTTTGTTTCAGTTGTTTCTGTGATGTACTGAAATATAATTACAAGCACTTCATACGTTTCAAAGGCTTTTATCGACAATTACATGACATTTATGCAAAGAGTCAGTATTTGCAGTGTTGGCCCTTCTTTTTCAGGACCTCTGCAATTCGACTGGGCATGCTTTCAATCAACTTCTGGGCCAAATCCTGACTGATAGCAACCCATTCTTTCATAATAACTTCTTGGAGTTTGTCAGAATTAGTGGGTTTTTGTTTGTCCACCTGCCTCTTGAGGATTGACCACAAGTTCTCAATGGGATTAAGATCTGGAGAGTTTCCAGGCCATGGACCCAAAATTTTAACATTCTGGTCCCCGAGCCACTTAGTTATCACTTTTGCCTTATGACACGGTGCTCCATCGTGCTGGAAAACGCATTGTTCGTCATCAAACTGTTGTTGGATTGTTGGAAGAAGTTGCTGTTGGAGGGTGTTTTGGTACCATTCTTTATTCATGGCTGTGTTTTTGGGCAGAATTGTGAGTGAGCCCACTCCCTTGGATGAGAAGAAACCCCACACATGAATGGTGTTAGGATGCTTTACTGTTGGCATGACACAGGACTGATGGTAGCGCTAACCTTTTCTTCTCCGGACAAGCCTTTTTCCAGATGCCCCAAACAATCGGAAAGGGGCTTCATCGGAGAATATGACTTTGCCCCAGTCCTCAGCAGTCCATTCACTATACTTTCTGCAGAAGATCAATCTGTCCCTGATGTTTTTTTGGAGAGAAGTGGCTTCTTTGCTGCCCTTCTTGACACCAGGCCATCTTCCAAAAGTCTTCGCCTCACTGTGCGCCTCCCAGGCTTCAGGGCGTCCAAGAAAGTCCAGCAAGCGCCAGGATCGTCTCCCAAAGAGGATTCAGATGCGCTCACACCTGCCTGCTGCCATTCCTGAGCAAGCTCTGCACTGGTGGCACTCCGATCCCGCAGCTAAATCCTCTTTAGGAGACGATCCTGGTGCTTGCTGGACTTTCTTGGACGCCCTGAAGCCTTCTTTACAAGAATTGAACCTCTTTCCTTGAAGTTCTTGATGAACCTATAAATTGTTGATTTAGGTGCAATCTTATTAGCCACAATATCCTTGCCTGTGAAGCCATTTTTATGCAACGCAATGATGGCTGCACGCGTTTCTTTGCAGGTCACCATGGTTAACAATGGAAGAACAATGATTTCAAGCATTGAAGGGTTTTATAAGTCTTTAACAGTGTTGTGTTATTTTCATTACCATGTTTTAATTGCATATGTTTAAACAAGTTATTTGTTATCAATATAATCATGCTGTAGTGTCATAATTACTGTGGTGATGTGAAGGGAAGAATAAGGGAGAATATTAGAGTGCAAAGAAAAAGGAGTAAACCAGCTCAGGTATGTGCAAGAGTGATTAACTGTTATGCCTGAACCAAGCAGAGCATGCAAACACATACCACAGATCTTGTGTTTAGATAAGTGTTGGGTGAACTAGTTGGGGGAAGTTTGGTGTTTTACAGATGCTAAGAGAACAAAGAAGAAGGGTGCGGTTGTCCACAAGCGCCAAGCGGTCATCTCTCCATTGGCTAAAGACTAAACGGTGGATGTCTCAAGAGCCGTGGGATTGGACACTAACTACTGAAGCAAGCTTGAAGATACACCCACACATACACATATAAAAATGTAAAACACTGTTTAGGCGGGGCTGATTCTCCGGGACTCTCTGTTGAGTTAGTTGTGTGTGAGACAGCCCAGTGCTGATTTTCAGGTTAATAAACTTCAACTTTATTCAAAGAACGTCTGTAAGTCCAATTTTTGGACACGCTGGACATTTTTAAGTCCATCAGCATCACCCTCCTTTTAACATGTCAAGTCTGCCATTCTAACCCAATCAGCCTGACATAATGATCTCCAGCCTTGTGCTTGTCAACATTCTCACCTGAGTTAACAAGATGATTACTGAAATGATCTCAGCAGGTCCTTTAATGACAGCAATGAAATGCAGTGGAAAGGTTTTTTGGGATTAAGTTAATTTTCATGGCAAAGAAGGACTATGCAATTCATCTGATCACTCTTCATAACATTCTGGAGTATATGCAAATTGCTATTATAAAAACTTAAGCAGCAACTTGTCCAATTTTCAATATTTATGTAATTCTAATTAAGCAAAAAAGCATTAAAAGAAAACTTGGTGGATGCTAAGGTACCTCTGGAAAGGAGTGAGATAAGATCAGTAATTAATAGGAAAATAATAAGAATATGGCAACAAAGATGGGAAAATAGCAGCAAAGGAAGGTGGTACTATAATATTGTAAAATCAGTAGAGAAAAAGAACAGTTTTATGGAAGGCACAGAAAGGAAGAAGTAATGATTTCATACAGGACTAAACTCAACACTAGCATTAATGGGGAAGCATTGAAATGGTTTGTGTGATGAATGTGATGTTTCTGAAACAGTAGAGCATGTGCTCTTTGAATGTAGTAAATATGATGATCCCCGTAACAGTCTTTTTACCAATATAAGTAACGGCCAGTGAGCGTTGTGTACCTTTTGGGAAAGGGTTTGAATCTACGAGGTCGAGGAGACCAGTGCTGAAACTGGAGGAGCTGAACACGCAGCGCCAGCTGAAGATTGGGCTCTGATCCTTTGAGATGGATGGGACATTACAAGGGTCTTTTTATAAAAAAAATGTGGCAGAACAGATTCATCACCCATGTGCGCAAGATATACAGTAGGTGGCGGTAATACTCCTAAAGAGTGAACGGCAGAAGAAGAAGAAGAAGAAGAAGAAGAAGAAGAACTGAGTGTTTCCGGGGCGATGATGTGTTTCCGATCTCAGTCCAAGATGGCGGCGGCTTGTTGTTAGACGCGTTTATTGATCACGGTTATTTTATCAGATCGATTAAAGTGATCGAGGTAAGTTTGATATTCACTTCGATCACTTGACGTTTATGTTGTGTATGTGATTGTAGATTAGTGATCAGAATATAATAATCAAACTGATCTGTGAGACTGGTGTAGTGAAACGAGCGCTCGCGCTCGCGCGCGTGTATATGTGTTGTCTGTACTGTCGGGTCATGAAGCTGATAAACTGTACCAATATTATGCTCAAAAGTTCACAAATACAGCACATTTGTCATAAATATATAGATGTGTATATATGTAGAGAATCTAATCGAGAGCTTAAATGTGGCCAGTTTAAAAGCGTTCATACACATTTACATCTAACAGACGCTACACAACAGTGGTGAACTCTACAAAACATAGAAGAACACACACATAATGGAGAATAAAATGAAAGGGCTCATTGAATGAGCATACAGATCATAATAGTGCAGTTATTGGCTGGATGGGTTAGAAATACATGAACTCTTACACATGTAGCACTGAAGAAGAGGACCGTCGAGGTGATGTGATGAATGTTTGTGTGTTTTCATCAGTCTGTCAGTTGTTAAAAGTCGGCTGAGACAAACACACACAAGCATCTCTGTCTTTTTATACTTCACACACACATTTGAACGGTAGATTACACAACTATATTTGCCAGAGAAACCTTAAAGAAAAGTCAAGTGTGCATCAGCTGTTATGAGACTGGATGAAGAAGAATGGTGTGCAAAAGATCTTGGTTCTATACACGTGATCAGAGCAGAGACGGTTTGTGTTAGTGTCCCTGCTCATGTGTAGTTTGTGTTGCTGTGATGTTACAGTGTTGGTTTGTGTTATTCAGGTAGAACTCTGCAGTCATGGGGCGACGCTCCACCTCCTCCACCAAGAGTGGGAAGTTCATGAACCCCACGGATCAGGCCAGTAAGTCAAACATTGATGTCAAACCTTCATTTCCCCCTTAAGACCCTGATATATCTCATCTGTGTGTGTGTGTGTGTCTGCAGGGAAGGAGGCGCGCAAGAGAGAGCTGAAGAAGGTTTGTGTTTCAAGTGTGTGTTAGAAGGATTTGATGTGCACGTGCTGATGTGTGTGTTTGCATGCGTGTGTGTGTTAGAAGGATTTGATGTGCACGACACATGCTGATGTGTGTGTGTGTGTGTGTGTGTGTTTGTAGAACAAGAAGCAGAGGATGATGGTCCGAGCTGCTGTGCTGAAGATGAAAGACCCTCGACAGATCATCAGAGACATGGAGAAACTGGATGAGATGGGTGTGTATTTGTGTTTTATATTCTGTGTTTTAAATCATATGTACAGGTCACGGTGTGTTAACATGAGTGTGCTGAGAGGAGCTCCACTGAATATATCATGAATGAGAAAGCATGAACAAAGCCAATGTTACAGTTTCAGGTCTCATCTGCTTAATTCGGTTATGTGTTAGTTTGTCTCAATACTGTGTGTAGTGTCATAAGTATAGGGCATACTATAACTATCTGCAGCAGTCGGCTTCTTCCCATATGAGGTGCAATACGAGAGAAGGTCATGAAACAGTTTTTGAATTGAGTGTGTGTGTGTTATCAGAATTTAACCCAGTCCAGCAGCCTCTTCTGAATGAGAAGGTTCTGCGTGATAAACGGAAGAAGCTTCGCGAGACTTTCGAGCGAATAGTCCGTCTGTATGAGCGAGAGAACCCAGAGACCTACAAAGAGCTACGCAAGCTGGAGGTGGACTACGAGACCAAACGCGGCCAACTGTCGCTCTACTTTGACTCTGTGAAGGTGTGTGTGTGTGCTGTCAGTGGTCGTTTGTGAAGAGTGCGTGTCGTATCTCTATGTGATGCTGTTCCTCATCTTCAGCTCAGGAGAAGATTTACAAATGTTTCACACACTAGTGCTGTTGTAGAGTGTGTGTCTTTCTCACACACACACACACACACACACACACACACACACACACACACACACACACACACACACACACACACAACATGTCACTTTCATTGTGTGAGTATAAGTGTGTGTGTGTGTGTCCTTTAGAATGCAGAGTCTGTGGAGGTGGACAGTATTCCCCTTCCAGACATGCCTCACGCTCCATCCAGCATCCTGATCCAAGACATCCCACTGCCTGGTGCTCAACCCCCATCAATCCTGAAGAAGAGCTCTGTGCTCGGGTCAGTGAACACACACACACACACACACACACACACACTCAAAGCTCACACAGATACATGCTCATCGTCCTGTGAATGTGTGTTTCAGGAAGGGGACAGCAGTCTCTTCAGCTGCTCTGGCCGGAGTCCCTCGTCTGCCGCCCGGACGGAAGCCCCCCGGACCCCCGCCAGGGCCTCCCCCTCCACAGATACTGCAGCTGTATGGAAACGCACGACGAACAGGTACACACACACACACACACACACACACACACACACACACACACACTAGTTTTGTTTTAGACACAATGATAATATCATGAAACTTAAGAAATGATTTTATTGATAAGACTATTATTTGATTCAAAACTACTTATTTTGACCACAGTACATGGAGGCACCTGAGAGATTAAGTTTTGAGAGGTGTATGAGTTACGAGCATGCTTCAATAAGAGTGAGAGCGTTCATCAGTCAAACACATACACAACTCTTTGTCTCATTCCAGATGCTGGCGGCGGGTCAGACACTGAGCTGATGGACACCGGTGGACGAGACACTGACAGCGAGAGCGACGGTGACAGCGACTCAGAGGACGACAGCGAGAGAGACGAGATGGACGATCATCATAACGACAGAGAGGTGGAGAGAGACAGAAGTGAGAAACATACAGGTGTGGTAGGGATGGGCGATATGGCCTAAAAATCCATATTGCGATATACATTGCAGCCTCTTGCGATAACGATATATATTGCGATATATAAATTATAATAGAACCATTTCAGAACAGGTTACACAGACCCTTAGGAAGTGCTTAATGTTTTTTTTTTAAGAAATAAAGAAACGTGTCGTTTTGAGGACATTGTGTTAAAGCAAAACTGTAACTATACAACAAAATGTTGCAGATGAATATAAAAATATATCCTTCTGAAAGTCACTATACTTAGTTTAAGACCTTGGTTCTTAAATGCCACCCAAGTTGCAGAGAACAGAAAAACTGCTGTCTTTTTAGTTAAGGAACACACACTGTACTGAAAATACTTCCAGTATTAATTAGGCAAATAAAATTATTTTGTGTAAATGCACAGATACTTTAAACAAAAACATATTTCAAACCTGCAGCCGAGGTAACGCATTTAGTTTTAAACATTTTGTTCTTCTAATGAAATTAAAACTGGTGTCTTGTTAATAAAGGAACGGACACTGTGAATTAGGGATATACTTCCAGTATAAGGCATGGCTATTTTAAATAAAATTCTTCCAAGTGTAGTGCACATATACTTCAAATGAAAACATTATAAAGTGCTAAATAAAAGTAAGTTTATACAGGAACGCCGTATAATATGCTCAGTTAAATAGCTGCACGTATCTTAGACGTTTTTCTTAAATGAAGCGTGAATCTATCATTGTAGAACAGATTAGTCATGTTACCGCTTTTAGCTGGAACTTTTGCCCCACACACTCTACAGAGTATATTTTTCTGCTGCTCGTCGGACGGCTTAAATTCAAACCAAGTCCAAATAATAGATGTTGCACCGGTCTTTTTCACGAGCTCCTCTGTTTCGCTGACGCTTTCATTCATGTTTATTCAAGATGACGAATATGATGATTCGTTGCAGCCGGCTGCAGCTCGTGGCTCTAAATTTCGCGGGTAGATTGCGTCATCAACATGCATTATCGCGATAGTGCAATAGAATTGAAATCTCTATCGTAGGCCAATTTTGTATCATTTGTATCGCATATCGTTTATATCGCCCATTACTAAGGTGTGGGTTCAGTCCGTGCTAAAGAAAACTATACAGTGTTCTGTACCTCAAAAGCCCGATGGGTTTGTTTTATTCAGTACAAACGTTACGCTCACACTAACCTTCCCTCAGACCTCCGCAGACAACAGAGACCATGCAGATTATTTCTCATAAAAAGCTAAAGAAATGATGTTTACCAGCAGAAGAACCGGAGCAGATGCTGCTCATGTGGGCAGCATTGGGAACTAAATTTAAATGTCACAAAGTTACACGACCCCTTCAACAAATCAACCTCTATTTGATACAATATATATACAATAATAGATTCATATATATATATTGATGTTAATATAAAATAATGCGATTCATTCAAACCAATGATTTGTGATTTCTTGTATTAGTTTTATTATTCAAACTCTTTCATTCAGGTTTTTCTGATTTGTGTGTTTGTTGTGCTTAGGTCGCAGTGTGCGCTTTGCTGATATGCCTCCACCCAGAGAGAGCGGAAAGAAGGTGGTGAAGAAAACAACCAACATCACACCACTGCAGGCTATGATGCTCAGGATGGCAGGTGTGTGTGTGTACGTGTGTGCCCGCGTGTGAGGTGTTTTAGTGTTGTATTAATGTTTGTGTGTGTTATTGAACAGGTCAGTCTGTCCCAGAGGAAGGCGGCGAGGATGAGGAAGATGAGGAAGATGAAGAGGAGTACACAGACTCAAAGCTGTCAGACACTGAGGATGCTGAAGCTGGTCACTCATTGGCTAACCACAGACTTCCTGTTTCATCTGCAACAATGGCAGCTCAGCAGCCCCCCCCACACATGCAAGCTCCACCAATCACAGGGCCTCCGCCTTTAGGACCGCCTCCCGCACCTCCAATGAGGCCTCCATCCGGCCCGCCCCCAGGACCGCCTCCTGGTGCGTTATTTCAGCTTTGGAGCAGAACGTGTCTGGTATTGTTGTGCGGCTGTTGATTGATCAACAGCTGGTCTGTATTCATAAGATAAAGTCTATTCTGACAGGGTTAGTTTCACATGGGGAGGTGGACAAATCATTAGACCACAGGACATCCGTAATATAACAGGCCAGTTAACATGAGATTGGAAATCTACTTCCAGAATGGAGATAACTGGATGTATGCTTCACTGCCGTTCCCTTGCTTTGTGATTTCACAGGCGCAGACATGTATAATTATTAAGAGAATGAACAAATGAACCCTGTTTATTACACGGCTACTTGTCTCATTATTATATATAAAATGTGAATTTGAAACCTCATTTATAAACATCCCTTCCGTGAGGAAACCCCGTAAGAAAATACATTGACTTTATATACAGTATAAAATTAAGAGATCATTTCAGTTTTTTTAAGTTTTAGGTTAAATATTCATTTTTGTTTCATTCTGTGAACTAGTTGCAATATTTCTCACAAATAAAAAAAGAACAAAAGAAAAAGGGGAAAATAACAGAAAAGATGCCTTGTAGCTGGTCTATTTGCATGGGTTAGTGGTACCTAAAGTTATTGATACAGACTTTTTACAGAAGGTTAAAGAGGCCGATATCTTTCCCGACATTGACTGTAATCATGAGTGAGATGGTAGATAAGGATGGGACTAAAACATTTGTACATTTGTGTTGACTCTCATCTGAAGGTGCGCCTCCGTTCCTGAGACCTCCCGGACTCCCCGCTGCGCTCAGAGGGCCCATTCCACGCATGCTGCCCCCGGGACCACCGCCAGGACGACCTCCGGGACCTCCTCCTGGACCTCCACCTGGTCTGCCTCCTGGACCGCCCCCTAGAGGACCCCCACCTCGCCTGCCCCCTCCTGCTCCTCCAGGTCTGGGTGTCTATCATATGTGTTCAGTGAACTCTCAAAACAACACTGTTCCTGTCCCCACACCCTAAAAGTCAATGTTGTTTGAGTGAAGGATGATTTATACCAATAATGAACCCTCATGCTGACAGTACAACTACACCTCTTCATGTGCATGTATAAAACAACTGCTTTTAAAAACAGGTGCGCAAATGTTGAGACGAGACAAACAAATGGAGTTGTAAAATGTCTGACAAATGTGTTGCTTTCTCTTTAATATATCCTTCGGTTTGGTCCTGTATGGTAATGAGTTACTTTGTTTTACTAGAGAATGGTTAGAACTGATTGCTGTTTGGTGCGCGCAATGCGCATACACACACAGACACAGACAGACAGACACTTTTTTTATTTGGTGGTTCTAATGTTTCTTTTTTGTATTTATTTGTAGGAATGCCTCCACCACCGCCTCCCCTTCGCGCCGGACCCCCCCGCATGGCCCCGCCACTTTCTCTCTTCCCCCCTCCGCTCAACCCCAACGTGCTCAGCGCCCCTCCCAACATCCTTCCTCGTCAGAAGCCCTCGGCACCATCATCTGGCGAGAGCTCTCAGAGCGCATCCGTGCTGACCCGTCCCTCTGGCCTGCAGATGCCCCCGCCCCCGGGCACCACCTCCAACCTGCTCGCCCCTACCATTGAGAAACGGGCCAACATCTCCGGTCCCTCGGCGGCTCAGCCTGGCGGCGCCACCATCTCGGCCAAGCCCCAGATCATAAACCCCAAGACGGAGGTGACGCGCTTCGTGCCCACGGCGCTCCGTGTGCGCAGAGATCGAACCGGGCCGGAGAGAGCTGGGGGCAGAAGAGAGGACGAGAGAGAGCCGCCCAGACAGCAAGTGTCCGCACACCCCTTCCAGATGTCCAGCGTGGCCCCGCCCAGCATGAAGACCAAGGACCAGATGTACGAGGCCTTCATGAGAGAGATGGAGGGTCTGCTGTGAAGCGTGTACTGTGACAGTGTTTTTATGTTGGTTATTGTCAGACAAGACTGTGTTTCATATTCAAACATCAATAAACTTCAACAGATGTCAAGGTGGTGTTCTGCTCTCTTCTCTCATCTGCACAGTATCTCTGGTCTTCTCAAGGTCATGATCATGGTCCACCTGAACATGAGAAAAACTAAACAGAAGAGAGACTCTCAACACTTTAGACCAATGAAAGGCGTGCGCTGTCAGCTCATGCTGTCTCTCCCAAAATAAACCCAATGTAAAGAACTCTCTAGTTTGATTTCTTCGCTTTCGTAGGAAACCTGCTGCGTGATCTTAACACCTTTAGCCTTATTATTTATTATTGATCATGATGTCACTCCTAATGTTCAAATACTAACGATTTGGTTGGCAGACTCCTTTGTGGTTCTAGTCATAAAACGCTCCAAATTGAGATCTATAATGTATGAAATTAAGATGCATTTCATTTGAGAATGAATAAAAATCATTATAATGGACTATAAATACTATATTCAGTGATTTCAAGTAAGCAATGGGGTATATTCAATACAACAAACACAAATGAATCATCTGAAATAGTGAAGGAGGAGTAATTGTGATTGTAAATTTGTGATTAAGGAGAAACAAGAACTTCAATTTGAAAACATTCTCCATTGTAATATTTCTCATAGTGGATGAGTTTGAAGAAGCCTCGAGCAAGAGCAGTTAGTGTGTGTGATGAAGAGCTGAAGGAGAGGAAGACGTTCATCTCAAGGGTTCAGATGGCTGGATGAAGAGTCTCGGCACTGTAACCAGAACACATACATGAGTCACAAATGTCAGTGTGTTTAATCTGGACTGTATGAATCTGTTGATGTAGATGTGTGTGACAGTCAGAAGTGTTCTCTAGATCAGGGAAGAGATCTTTGTCAGAGAATCGTCAGGATGAGCCTCTACAGTCACATGCAACTGGAAGCATTGCGTTATGAACTTGTTATATTTATGTGCACATTCATTTAACTTTAAAAGTTCATCATCGAAAGATGAATCTCACAGTTTGGTGTGTTTAAGGTCGGTCGCTGTGTTCAGTATTTGTATAATTGTATCGTGGAGAGAATGGAGCCGTTTTGAAAATGATTCATGATGATAAAGCTGGAGACTGTACGAAGAGTTTTGTGGCACAACATAGTACACGATAGCGTTACAGAAAATAGAACATATTTACGTCATTCCTATGAACACACTCGTGCGGTTACATCGCGCGCTGAACCCTCCCAAACTAGAGCTGTTGAAAAACAGAGTTACGACACACTTGGTGTCACGTGGTTCATGGAGCTCTCAATGATTCCGAACTGTCAGTCTGTTTGAAGGGATCTAAGCGGTAAAGACGGCCGCTTTATTCGCAATATAATTCACTAAATACCAACGCAATGTTGATTAAATTGACAGTTTTATTCCGTTTTGTGTGTTTAATTTCACTAGGAAAGATGCATATTGTTCAATACATTAATTTAACAGTATGCATGCATGCTAGCATTCCTGTAGCTCAGTGGTAAAGCAGTTGTGGGTTCGAATCCCAGGGGATGGAAAATACCTATGTATAAATGTATAGGATAAAGCAATGTAAATCGCTTTGGATAAAAGCGTCTGCCAAATGCCTAAATTCAAATGTAATGTAAATGCATTAATCTGTCTCTTATGCGTCTTTTACCATCACTACATAGCAATGTTAAATTATGTTCAGACATCCACAGAAAAATGCTCAAGTAATTTATCAATAAATAATCAATGATTTCTGAAAAATGATCAATACAAACCATTACAGTCAGCAAGAGATGTTATTATATAATTTATACGGAGACAGGGTAGAAAACATTTGATTTAATGAGCAGTCTTTATAGAAAATCATTCAGACACAGAATTTTTTATTTATTTAGGAAAACTATATTTGATATCACAAACATCCTCATAATAAAACACCAGTTTTACAGAGAAGTATTTGATAAACTTACCGGCGCGAGCTCGTGTATCTGGGAGACATTTGGTGCTGTGTTTGGAACTATTGCTCGCTCCATGACACGAGTAACTTCCGCATTCCATTCTTCCAACGGACCTCTATGAGAGCCTAGCCCTCACCTTACAGTAATAAAACATATGAATCAAGTGTTTCAGCGTGAGAAAATGATGCGCTATTGAAGTGCGCATGCCCAGTGGAGGTCGCTGTATCCCTTTCATTCAAAACCATACGAGTGTCGGAACTCTCCTAAACAATAAACCTCCCACTTCCGGTCATGCGCGGAAGTCTCAGACGTAACACGTGTGTAACTGGCAGCTGACATGGCGGATGAGGGAGAAACACGCGATGAGAAAATAAACACACAAACAACAGAAGACGAAACACCACACAATGAACCGAAGGAAGACACAGAAGAGACACACAAGAGCTTCAGAGATCTGGTGACAAAAACATTCACACACAGCTGACAATCACTTTACATACTAATGCTTTTACTATAGTCAAAGTGTACTAACCGGGGTGTTGTGTGGCATATCGATTATCATTTGTATAACCACAGGATAAAGTTTCGCCAAAGATATGATTAAAGTGTAATAAAATGATCTGCTTTGATCTCTAACAACATCTGCGTCATCTGATCGATGCGTAGCGCTGCTGACGTCACTCCATTTTAATCTCTTGTATACTTCGATTTAAACGGAAGCTAAAGCTAATAATCAACAATGAAAATGCTAATAATACTGTGTGTGCAAGTGTGCGTGTGCGTGCTTGTGTGTGCGTGCTTGTGTGTGCGTGTGCGTGGTTGTGTGTGTGCGCGTGCTTGTGTGTGCGCTTGTGTGTGTGCGTGCTTGTGTGTGCGTGCGCGTGCTTGTGTGTGCGTGTGTGTGTGCGTGCTTGTGTGTGTGTGTGTGTGTGTGCGTGCTTGTGTGTGTGTGTGTGTGTGTGCGTGCTTGTGTGTGTGTGTGTGTATGCGTGCTTGTGTGTGTGTGTGTGTGTGTGTGTATGCGTGCTTGTGTGTGCGTGCGTGCTTGTGTGTGCGTGCGTGCTTGTGTGTGCGTGCGTGCTTGTGTGTGCGTGCGCGCGCGTGCTTGTGTGTGTGCGCGCGTGCTTGTGTGTGCGCGCGTGCTTGTGTGTGTGCGCGTGCTTGTGTGTGCGTGCTTGTGTGTGTGTGTGTGCGTGCTTGTGTGTGTGTGTGTGCGTGCTTGTGTGTGTGTGTGTGCGTGCTTGTGTGTGTGTGTGTGTGTGTGTGTGTGTGCGTGCTTGTGTGTGTGTGTGTGTGTGCATGCTTGTGTGTGTGTGCGTGCTTGTGTGTGTGTGCGTGCTTGTGTGTGCTTGTGTGTGTTTGCGTGTGTGTGTGTTTGCGTGTGTGTGTGCTTGCGTGTTTGCGTGTGTGCTTGTGTGCGTGCGTGTGCGTGTTTGCGTGTGCGCGCGTGTTTGCGTGTGCTTGTGTGTGTGCGCGTGCTTGTGTGTGTGTGTGTGTGTGTGCGTGGTTGTGTGTGTGCGCGTGCTTGTGTGTGTGCTTGTGTGTGTGCTTGTGTGTGTGCGTGTGTGTGTGCGTGCTTGTGTGTGCGTGCTTGTGTGTGCGTGCTTGTGCGTGTGTGTGTGCGTGCTTGTGCGTGTGTGTGTGCGTGCTTGTGCGTGTGTGTGTGCGTGCTTGTGCGTGTGTGTGTGCGTGCGTGCTTGTGTGTGCGTGCGTGCTTGCGTGTGCGTGCGTGCTTGCGTGTGCGTGCGTGCTTGCGTGTGCGTGCGTGCTTGCGTGTGCGCGTGCTTGCGTGTGTGCGCGTGTGTGCGTGTGTGCTTGTGTGCGTGTGTGCTTGTGTGTGCGTGTGTGCTTGTGTGTGCGTGTGTGCTTGTGTGTGCGTGTGTGCTTGTGTGTCTGCTTGTGAACATACATTTGACTGGTCATCACTAAATAAAATGGCTCATAATTCAGTCAAAAGTGTTTTTCTATTTATCTTATATCTTGCACATGTTTGTGTGATTATTAGGTTTAGGTTTTGAATCTTTCATAAGCCTGATATTGAATCAATGGATGTCTATGTAACGTCCCCACCAGTGTAGTAATATAAACGTGTGTGTGTGTGTTTTAGGGAGTCACTGAGGTTCTCTGTGAAGCTTGTGAACATCTGGGATGGAAAAAACCAACAAAGATCCAAGTCGAGGCTGTTCCTGTAGCTCTGGAGGGTGAGCACACAGTAATCTAATGATGGGTTAGGATTGGTTAGTGATGCCTCCAGACCACTTTATCTTTAGCCGATCAACTTCATGTTATTTACTGTTATGGGCATCACGGATGCAGAATGATGCGCTTAAAGCAGCTTCTCCTTCTGACGTCATGGGTATCTTTGCTCCAAAGTTGATAACAGTTAGAACCCAGCCAGAAGAGTTGTGCTATGTGATGTGTTGAACACACACAACCGTATGATGATGTCATCTTTCATCAGGCCATTCATTTGTCAGGAGGGTTAGCCTCAGTATGATTGAATTGTAGGCTCTGTGGCTTTAGGGGAATGCCCTCTTAATAGAAGTCTGCAACAACAAAGAACTACTGACAACAAACAACCAACAAATGTAATGTAAGAATTCAAATGAAAACATAGTTACTTACTAAATTAGCCTTTACATGCCATTCATACCAGAACTACTTCTATCCTTAACCCATTTCCCAAATAACACCCTGCTTGTGAAAACCCAGCAAAAGTCCTTCATAAAAGCACCCTACAGAATAATCAATAAAAATAAAATATAACAATATGTTATGTTTTTAAACTATAATATAAAGCTCACTAACAATACTGCAACGCATACAAAACGTTCTACATCAGGCTAAATACTATTATACTAATAATCACTCGACGCCTTCAGGTCTCAGGGGAGTTAGAGATGCACGCGCCCAGAGAGTCAGAGCACAAAATACTAAAAAGAGTCCTCTTTCTTACTCTGAAACAGACATATAAACACAAAATAACCTCAAAATTCCCATATTAACAAGAAACCTTCTAAAGGTATTTAGTTTTGTGAGGAAACAGAACTAATGTGTGTTCCAGTATAGCGCGCAAGCTCTTAAAGGGGCAGCAGCATAATAAAGATCTCTGTTTATAATGTTCATCAAACAACAAAGGACGGGCCCAAAAACACTGACATTAAAGCAATTGCGTTCTCTTATACGAGTTGTTCACAACAAATAAAGGAAGAAAGTAGCTTTAAGAAAGATGTACTTTAAATATGGAAAAGTGTTGAGAGTCTACATATACAATACCAATAATTCAATCATAAACAAGTATTTGTATTAATTTCTAATTGATTTATGAATGTATTAAATACATTTCAATGAAGCTTTAATGATTCTTTATTGTTACTCACCCCACGACTCTGGTGCCACCATCAGAATAACTATGAGGCCTCTCTCAAGTGTTAGTCGTGAGTGCTGTCTAAGGCTTGTTATCTAATCATTCATTCCATCATGTGACTTTAGGCTGGGCTTTCACAGAGACACAATGTTAACATTGCTGTAGCTCAGTGGTAAGAGGTTGTGGGTTCAATCCCAGGAGATTGCACATACCTAAGTATAAATGTAAAAGATAATTCAATCTAAGTCACTTTTGTATCACAAAGCTGTGTAAGTGATAAGATATTAGATGCTAAGGGTTTGTTTGTATTGTGTATTTACATTTATTGATTATAATTTCAAACATTTTCATATAATTATTGCATGAGTTGATAATTCATATTAGTTCATAAATATTAATCACAGCATTTAAATTAATATAACTATATTTGTATAAAAACAAACTTCAATAAATAAAGCATTTTAAAGCAATGAAGTATAAATATTATCTTTAGATCTTCTTCTAAACCTTTATAATCAAGTATTGATATAGTCAGTCGCTGTCTTCTGAAACGTTCACTGCAGACGGGTTTATTGTTAATGTGTTTCAGTTCATAACATGTTTTCATAATGATCTCGTCATCTTCAACAGAGAAGTGAATGGCGCTGATACTGGTGTGATGTCAGTCAAACTGATGACGCTTTCCATGTTCCGTGTGTTTGGCGGTTTGCCTCACGTGTCACACTTTCAGGTGCTCGCGCCTCACAAACTCTGGATCAAACTGGAGTTGACAAAGTTTATAGCAATTGTTGTGCTACAGCTGAACCTGATCTAATCCAGTTTGAGTTTGTCTGGTTTTGTCAACTCAAAACTTACTATGAAACGCAGTGTTTGTTCACCTCGCTTCATGACACAGGCCACGTGTTGAAAGGTCTGAGACATATAGCAAACACTAAACAGTAGGGGTGGGAATCTTTTGGAATCTCTCGATTCGATTCGTATCGATTCTTGGGGTTATGATTCGATTAAAAATCGATTCACAAATTTCTCGATTCATAAACAATTCTCTAATTTGAATCAAATTTCGCCGTGATATATTTTATTTATTTTTATTTTATTCCATTCCAGTTTGTGGTTTAGTGTTACTTTTTAGTTCCTATTTGACTGTGATGAACAGTCCTAAAGAAATAAAAAAAAACACTGCATCAAGATCCTGACATTTATTTTGTTTCCTTTTCTTACACATTAAACAACAAAAAAAATAAAAATTCAAATGCTTGCCCTCGCAGAAAGTGGGGCTGGATGTATTATTTGCCTTTCCTCTTCCATGACTTGCTCATACTCTATTGTCCTCTGCACTCTTATCTGTCCGGGTGACGCACAAACTCTCGCGGTTGGGTTGTGTCTTTTTAGTACGACCACAGCACGTTATTTAAAAAAAATCGATTTTGAAAGGTTTGAATTTCTCGATTTCAATTTTTTTTCTCCCACCGCTACTAAACAGACTGACAGATACTAATGCTTGAATTTTTGCTGCATTTTGCTGAGTGTAGTGTGTCTATTTCTCTGCTCTGTGTGTCTGCACTAGTGTTGGTAAATAAACACGTGTCTGCTGCTCTTCATATAGCATGTCTTTAGGGGGAGAGAAGCTGCGCGTGTGGAGCGCAAAGTTTTCAAATGAAGCACGTTTAATGCTAGATGAAGATATTAGAGGATATAGCGGCAAAAGATCAACTACAAGAATGTAGCTTTCCTGTAGCTCAGTGGTAAGAGCATTGCGTTACCACCACAAGGTTGTGGGTTCGATCCCAGGGGATTGCAAATACCTATGTGAAATGAATATGATAATGTAATGTGAGTCGCTTTGGATAGAAGCGTCTGCCAAATGCATAAATGTAAATGTAATGTTTCTGAGGACGCATGTGATGTGATTCCCTGTTGTGAAGATGTGTGGCTCTATTTAAACAACCTAAACAGGCTACGTCTCACGGTCCGGATGAACAAAGCAAAGGTCAGGATCAGGTCTGCCAATTGAGGATGACTGTCATAGACTATCATCTAGTGATTATGAAGAATAATAAAAGAAACATATTGAAAGAGTAACGTCCTGACATTCAATTCAAGTTTATTCATATAGCGCTTTTCACAATGTGTATTGTTTCAAAGTAGCTTTACAGGGGCAAACAGGAAAAACAGAAAAGTTAAAACACAGCACAGTGCATGGTATTTATACAACGAGTAAGATCATACTAATAAATAATATCTAATAAATAAATGCAGTCTCCCGGTGAGCAAGCCAACACTGCCCTGCTTTGGCGAGGAACCCAAACTCCAATGATTGATTAATGGAGAAAAAAACCTCAGGAGAAACCAGACTCAGCCGGGAGGACCAGATCCCCTCTGACGTGTCATAGCTGCACTCTGACCCCGACCAAAAGCCACAGAGCAAACATCCATGAGGAAGAGGGACACACATGCTGGATGGACATTGACCCTTGACAGCACCAGCAGACTCAGAGTTACTTAACTATGTCAGATTAGTTTATTCCACACATATAGCTATTGAAATACATGACGTGGAATACAGTGTATGAATGTTGGTTTCATTATGATAACTCCTTTTAGAAGCTCAAGAGTGACACCTGTGGGGAACGCAACCGATCCGATCCAGCAATAAAGTCTCCTGTTCTGATCTGAATAACTGACCCATTGTTATCATATCCCACCCTTGTTTTCTACTGGCAGAAGTCATTTCATATCCGCTTTTTAATAAAGAATGTGTCTAAAGCCAGTCTTTGTGTTTCAAGACAAGCGACTTCACGCCAATCACTTTATTATTCTAACATTCCTTTGCAAACCAGTTTTATAAACATGAATCAATGTTAGACTTTAATATTCTGATCTTTTATTTCAGTTATTTTGACTGTACATACGTGTGTGTGTTTCAGGTCGTGATGTCATCGGTCTTGCAGAGACTGGTTCGGGGAAGACCGGAGCGTTTGCTCTTCCCATCCTGCAGTCTTTGCTGACGTCTGCGCAGCGGCTGCACTCGCTCATATTGACCCCCACACGAGAGCTGGCCTTTCAGATCTCTGAACAGTTTGAGGCTCTGGGCTCCAGCATCGGAGTCAAGACGGGTACAACTCACAACAACAAACTCACACATGACTATTTCTCCTTCAGACAAGTAAAGTTGGCAGTCACTTCTCCGAGTACAAATATTACTTGTCTGAAGATAAAAAGATGATATTTCAATTGAAGTGTTACTATAATTCTATCTGATTGGTCAAGTTTGCGTTTTAAGAGTTTGACCTAATGTCCACTGCGTCACCTGGATGTGTTGATACTAGTGGTGGGCCGTTAACGGCATTAACTTGCTGCGTTAACATGAGACTCTTATCGCGCGATAAAAATTTTTTATCAGCTTAGGGTTAGGTCAAAATCAGCTTGACAGCATCCCTTACTTCCGGTGTCCACCACCGGGTTCGGGGATTGCCGCCTCGACAGGCACCGGAGACCTTACGGCCACAGCTCCGAGTGGCTGCGTTGACAATGGAGGTGGAGAACATGGTCCACTCGGACTCAATATCTCCATACTCCCTCGGGATCTGGTCGAAGCTCTGCCGGAGGTGGAAGTTGAAGATCTCTCTGATAGGCGAATCGGCCAAACGTTCCCAACAGACCCTCACAGTATGTTTGGGTCTGCCGAGTCTGTCCAGCTTACTCCCCCGCCATCGGATCCAGCTCCGCCCCTCTCTTCACCCGAGTGTCCAAGACATACGGCCGTAGGTCAGATGAAACAACCACAAAGTCGATCATCGACCTCCGGCCAAGGGTGTCCTGGTGCCATGTGCACTGATGGACACCCTTATGCTTGAACATGGTGTTCGTTATGGCCAAAGTGTAACTAGCACAGAAGTCCAATAACAGAACACCACTCGGGTTCAGATCAGGTGGGCCGTTCCTCCCAATCATGCCCCTCCAGGTGTCACTGTCGTTGCCCACGTGGGCATTGAAGTCCCCCAGCAAAACGACCGAGTCCCCAGTCGGGGCGCTTTCCAGCACCCCTCCCAGAGTCTCCAAGAAGGCCGGGTACTCTACACTGCCATTTGGCCCATAGGCGCAAACGACAGTGAGAGACCTATCCCCGACCCGAAGGCGCAGGGAAGCGACCCTCTTGTTCACCAGGGTAAACTCCAACACATGGCGGCTGAGCTGGGGGGCTATAAGCAAACCCACACCAGCCCGCCGCCTTTCACCCTGGGCAACTCCAGAATAGTGAAGAGTCCATCCTCCCTCGAGGAGTGTGGTTCCAGAGCCCAAGCTGTGGGTAGAGGTCATCCCGACTATCTCTAGTCGGAATCTCTGAACCTCACGCACTATCTCTGGCTCCTTTCCCGTCAGAGAGGTGACGTTCCATGTCCCTAGAGCTAGATTCCGCGTCCAGGGATCGGGTTGTCGAGGCCCCCGCCTTCGACTAGTATTCTAAAATGCCTTTGGCAGAATTAAAACGAGCCATTTTAATCTAGATTAATTCCAAGATTAATCTAGATTCAAAAAAAAAAATCTATGCCCACCACTAGTTGATCCTCTTCATGATTGGTCCAGATCAAAGACCAGCAGTAATGTTCATGAGTGTCAGAGCTGTACCTCACTTCTCTAGCACATAGCACCGCTGTTACAGATGTTCAGAGTTTGTAGCAAATGCCGCACAAGGTATAAAACGTCTGTTGTGATCATTAAAAGCATATGCAAGCGCAGTTCATCACATGAATAGGCAGAAAACTGACGAAAAACATTGTTACGTACAGATGGGTAAATTAGGGCCATATCATTGTCTAGCTTAATTAAATTGGTTTATTTTTCAAAACATCTGTGCATTTTATTTTTTTACTAGACAATAGAGGAATGTTTGTCCACATAAATGACTGTAGTAAACTATAGTGTTATTTACTGGAGTATCTAGGAATTTCCTGCAGTTTACTATAGTGTTTTTGAACCTTACTATAGTATGCTACAGTGTTTACAAGGGTAGTACAATTGCCTTTAGCAAATACTACAGTAATGTCCAGGTCAATGGGACTTTTATTTTGACGTGTAGAGGTGAAGACGGCTGAGTTTTAGTATGTGTGCTTGCCGATAGCTACACTCAAACATTAAATGCTGGCAAAATACACTCATGTGTTCATATCCTCATACTGTGGAGACGCAGATAAATCCTCGACTATCACTCATGTCATATGTTAAACTGTGCATCTCAGACACGCAGAACAGCCAGATGACATTTAAAAAACAGGATTCTAGTTAAATGGACTCAATGCGGTGCATCATTGATTGTCACACACACATAAACACACAGCTCTGTGTAATACACATGTTCTTATTGCTCTGTGTTGCTATGTAACTCACAAGAACAGTTACATGACACAGATCTATTCTTTTTTCAGTGGCTTGTTGGGTCGGGCAAGTCAAATTCTGTCATTAATGCATCTGACATAAAGCATTAATGTGGAGCCCTGCATTGATATGATATGATTTGTGTGTTTCAGCTGTTATTGTCGGAGGGATTGATATGATGTCTCAGTCACTGGTTCTTGCTAAGAAACCTCATGTTGTCATCGGTAAGAATTCATTTGATCAGTCTCTTGTTGTCCACACAGCTCCAGAAAAAGATATTTTTTATTATACCTGCTGCTGTGAATGCTGTTATTAATGTTCATCAAAGAACAAAAGAAAAGAGGACTTCAATGTGTTGTGTAACTTAAGTCCTGGGTTCAATTGAGAATTTGGCATTAAAGACTGTAAAATGTTTGAGAACTTCATTCAATTTCTGTATATATCTTACAGCGCTCGGTTATACTGTACTTCAGTGTTAAATGGCTATTATTAATGTTCAAATAAATAAAAATCATCAATTTAATAGAAACATCGGTTGCAGTACTAATATCAGAATGTTGACTTTCATTCATAAAATGATGTTAAATAAATCTGTTGTTTCTACATACATTTGTAGATTAAATGTGAAATTATCAGAATGTAAAACTAGTTTTAAAAACATTAATGTTATATGCGATTAATCATGATTATTACTTTGATTAACAGCACTAATGCTGTGTATATATAGATTATTTATGCAAATGTACATGTATCTATGAATTTTGGTGCCATGGATTGTTCTCAATGCTTCTTCTGAACTTTGTCTTGAATAGCAACTCCCGGCCGCCTGTTAGATCACCTGGAGAACACAAAAGGCTTCAATCTAAGAGCACTGAAATACCTGGTGATGGATGAGGCCGACCGCATTC
The DNA here is from genome assembly GCA_029783895.1 of Triplophysa bombifrons. Taxonomy (NCBI): domain Eukaryota; kingdom Metazoa; phylum Chordata; class Actinopteri; order Cypriniformes; family Nemacheilidae; genus Triplophysa; species Triplophysa bombifrons. The sequence continues at coordinate 3,431,464 of CM056457.1, forward strand.
TCAACATGGACTTTGAGTCTGAGGTACACACATACACACACACACACACACTAGTGAGGTGTATTCGCTCTTACTTCATTCAGAGTTTACCTTCTGCTCCAATGTGTTCTCTTCATACACACAGTGCCCTCCACTATTATTTACATTTATGCATTTGGCAGATGCTTTCATCCAAAGCGACCTACACTGCATTGTGTTATACATGTGTTTCTGACTATGTGCAATCCATTGGGATCAAACCCATGACCTTGGCGTAGCTAGTGTCATGCTCTGACTAATACCGCACAAACATTATATGTTTTCATGTTTTTATTGAACACAACATGTAAACATTCATAGTGCAGGGTGGAAAAAGTATGTGAAACCGTAGGCTAATAACTTCTCCAAGAGCTTCAACAGAAGAAAATACGCCTTCTGGAGTGGCCCAGTCAGAGTCCTGACCTCAACCCGATTGAGATGCTGTGGCATGACCTCAAGAGAGCGATTCACACCAGACATCCCAAGAATATTGCTGAACTGAAACACTTTTGTAAAGAGGAATGGTCCAAAATTTCTCCTGACCGTTGTGCAGGTCTGATCTGCAACTGTAGGAAACGTTTGGTTGAGGTTATTGCTGCCAAAGGAGGGTCAACCAGTTATTAAACCCAAAGGTTCACATACTTTTTCCACCCTGCACTATGAATGTTTACATGTTGTGTTCAATAAAAACATGAAAACATATAATGTTTGTGCGGTATTAGTTTAAGCAGACTGTGTTTCTCTATTGTTGTGACTTAGATGAAGATCAGAACACATTTTATGACCAATTTATGAAGAAATCCAAGTAAGCCCAAAGGGTTCACATACTTTTTCTTTCAACTGTATATTTCATGACGACCCTAATAAATCATACCAACTTGTTGAAAGTGCTCATTCGGTGAGTCTTTAATAGGACAAGGTGTTATAATCCCACTATTTCAGCACAGTTGAGTTGCCCAATAGGACATTTCCCACACCTTACACATGACAGAGGGAGCAGTCAAGAATATGTACCGAGTGAAGGAGGTTTGAGCTTTCTCTGAGTTTGTATCCTCTGGGTTTATGGATAAATGATTATAGAAATACGCACTTACCTTTCCTTCCCATCATCAGAGAGAGATCTCATGAGTTGTGTGTCCGGTCCCTCTTTCATCACATCCAGTATCCTGAGTGAAAGAAGCTTTTGGTGAGGTGCTGGTGATAATGCCCTTTGTATGGTTCCATCACTGCGACAAATGGTCAGTTATGATCCTCAGCCTCATTGGGTGTTTCGGCTCTTAGAGGCCCAGCGCAGGATGATCAGACCCGAGTGTGTCGCACTGTTACAAGGTCATCTGGCTGCCCATGATGTGTTCTTGTCTCCGCACCTTTGGCCGGTTCTTGATAATACTCCACTGGACCTGTCCTCTGAGAATGACCTATTGTCAGCTATGATGACCTCTGCATTAAAGTGTGTATTGAACTCACGCACTGCAAGTCATGAACACACATACACCCTGAACAGTGGGCAGCTATCACTTGCGCCTCAGTCGTTACCCGCCGGCCCTGAGAATCAAACCGGCATCCTTTTGGTCACAAGTCTGACTCTCTAACCATTAGGCCACAACTACATACACCGCTAATGTGCCCCGTCCCGTATGGCATGACAATACATCACATTACCATAACCACAACTAACCCATACACACTAACCCGTTGGAGTCATTAGTCCATTGCTCCTTTAAAAATTTCTCCAGATCCTTCAGATGTTGGTGGTCCCTCCTCAGTTCATCCCACTCAAGTCCTATAGTGTTCAGATCAGGGAACCTGGATGGCTTGGCAAGATCTTGATTTTGTATTCAGTGACGGCAATTCCGTGAAAATGTTTTTTATTGTAACAGCACAGATTTGAACATTTGGTGATTGGAATCCCCATGTGAGAGATCTCTACAAATTTGTAAATCATTTGTTTTATTTTTAGTGCATGATTTTCCTGGTCAGGTAAGAGACATTTTCAGGATTGTCACATCCATAACTCTTCATATTCCTCATAAATGGACACATGAAAATGAATATAAAGAAACTATTTGATGTTCTATAAAGAGGCATCACTTCTCCATTCATTGTGTGTTATTGCTTCAGGATTGTGCATTTTATTTTACAGAAATACTACAAAGTTTATTGTCTCCCAAAAAACGTGTCCTTTTTTTGTCATGTTTATTTCCCTTTTTTTAATATATATTTTTTCCATAGACAGATGTTTTTTGATGTTTAGACTCTATCAACAAGGGTTCAGTAAAATATAAACAGATGGTTACATATAATCGTAATAAAAATTCATTCTCTGACATTTTTGTCACGTCCATAAAGCTGGAATTGCTCAGGGGCCCGTTTCAATAAGGAAGTTCAACCAACACGGAGTTTAAATCTGAACTCTGAGTTGATTTACTCAGACAATCGCTACTCTTAGTTTTCAGTTTCAGACCAGCTGATTTGAGTTAGTTCAATCCACTCTGAGTAAGTTCACTCTAGGTTATGAGTGCAGCATGGCGATGAAAAGCCATCATCAATTGAGTGAAGATAGCACGATTCACCATGGCAACGGCACGTGACAAAAAGCGCTCTGTTCATTTCTCGTTAATCAAATTCAAGGTACTGTTACAAGCACACGGTGAATATGAGCAGATATTCATATAAAAGTGCAACACAGCCACAGCAGCTAAAGAAAGAGAGTTGGCATGGGAGAAAATTACTTCACGTGTTAATTCGCAAGTTTATATGTCAATCACTTTTATATTTATTTTGTTGAAACTGTGAAAATGGGAATTATATTTAACTCGCTCTCATGTAGGTGCAATCACTCTGCAATAAAAAGATCTTGGCAGCAGCTGAATATGAAATACAATAACATCATTCATTCAGGAAAGTTTAAAGAAAAAAAATGCTCTTGCTAGTAGGATGTCTGATTGAGAAATGTTAAATATACTACTTAAACTGGCCTTAAAAGTTAAGATAAAACGTCCAAACCGCGCCTCACAATTCTCTCCCGACATAAATGTAACTCTCTGTGAATTAATGCAGCTTCCTCATCTATGGGTTCCTGAATAAACGCACATGACATTTTAAGATCTGTGTGACTACATTGAGTGCGATTAGGAACACGAATAAATAAACATATGACGTATGCAATTTCAACACCGCTCGCGCTTCGAAAAGGGGGCGGAGATTCTAACAAACCCTGGGTTTGCGGAATAAAACCTGATCCCGACCAGGTTAGGTTCACGGAATATGTTACTCTGGTTACTCACTCAGAATATAAGATACCTCGATCTCTGAAATGGGCTTGACTTACCCCGCGGTCATGAGTTTGACATACCTCGCGTTCGGAAACCAAAACCCTGAGTATTCCGTTTTCTGGGGTTGACTTACTCAAGAGTTTGCACTAACCCTGCTTTCTGAAATGGGCCCCAGCCTATTTTTTGTAGATTTTTGTGTTTACACTACACATAATACACTTAGGGGTGTACTCACTTTTGTGGCAAGTGGTTTAGACAAGAATGTCTTTGTGTTGAGTTATTTTGAGGGGACGGCACATGTACACTGTTACACAAGCTGTACACTCACTTTACAGCACTGTGTCATTTCTTCATTGTTGGCACATCAAAAGATATCATCAAATATTGACAGAAATGTGAGGTGTGGACTCACTTCAGTGAGAGACTGTAAATAATACGATATTAATGAAGTATATTTGAAAAGATCATTATTCAGGAAAGTGCGCTGTAACTTCAATAACTGCATTAACTCACCTACTGCACTGTAACCTTAATAACAGCATTAACTCATCTACTGCACTATAACTTTAATAACTGCATTAACTCATCTACTGCACTATAACTTTAATAACTGCATTAACTCATCTACTGCACTGTAACTTCAATAACTGCACTGCACTATAACTTTAATAACTGCACTAACGCATCTACTGCACTATAACTTTAATGACTGCATTAACGCATCTACTGCACTATAACTTTAATAACTGCATTAACTCATCTACTGCACTATAACTTTAATAACTGCATTAACGCATCTACTGCACTATAACTTTAATAATTGCATTAACTCATCTACTGCACTATAACTTTAATAACTGCATTAACTCATCTACTGCACTGTATCTCATCTACTGCACTGTAACTTCAATAACTGCATTAACTCATCTACTGCACTATAACCTTAATAACTTCATTAAGTCATCTACTGCACTATAACCTTAATAACTGCATTAACTCATCTACTGCACTGTAACCTTAATAACTTCATTAACTCATCTACTGCACTATAACTTCAATAACTGCATTAACTCATCTACTGCACTGTAACTTCAATAACTGCACTAACTCATCTACTGCACTATAACTTAAATAACTGCATTAACTTATCTACTGCACTGTAACTTTAATTACTTCGCTAACTCATCTACTGCACTGTAACCTTAATAACTGCATTAACTCATCTACTGCACTGTAACCTTAATAACTGCATTAACTCATCTACTGCACTGTAACCTTAATAACTTCATTAAGTCATCTACTGCACTGTAACCTTAATAACTTCATTAACTCATCTACTGCACTGTAACCTTAATAACTTCATTAACTCATCTACTGCACTGTAACCTTAATAACTTCATTAACTCATCTACTGCACTGTAACCTTAATAACTTCATTAACTCATCTACTGCACTGTAACCTTAATAACTTCATTAACTCATCTACTGCACTGTAACCTTAATAACTTCATTAACTCATCTACTGCACTGTAACCTTAATAACTTCATTAACTCATCTACTGCACTGTAACCTTAATAACTTCATTAACTCATCTACTGCACTGTAACCTTAATAACTTCATTAACTCATCTACTGCACTGTAACTTTAATTACTTCGCTAACTCATCTACTGAACTGTAACCTTAATAACTTCATTAACTCATCTACTGCACTGTAACTTTAATAACTGCATTAACTCATCTACTGCACTGTAACCTTAATAACTTCATTAACTCATCTACTGCACTGTAACTTTAATAACTTCATTAACTCATCTACTGCACTGTAACCTTAATAACTTCATTAACTCATCTACTGCACTGTAACTTTAATAACTTCATTAACTTATCTACTGCACTGTAACTTTAATTACTTCGCTAACTCATCTACTGAACTGTAACCTTAATAACTTCATTAACTCATCTACTGCACTGTAACTTTAATAACTGCATTAACTCATCTACTGCACTGTAACCTTAATAACTTCATTAACTCATCTACTGCACTGTAACCTTAATAACTTCATTAACTCATCTACTGCACTGTAACCTTAATAACTTCATTAACTCATCTACTGCACTGTAACCTTAATAACTTCATTAACTCATCTACTGCACTGTAACTTTAATAGCCAATGTCTATAATTAATGCACACTTAAGTCACTTGCACTATTGTATAGTCTAATTGTTATCTGTTCATAACCACCTGTACATTAATGTTCACAGTATATGACCTTCTGTATATATTGTTCATAGTACATACCGACTGTCATATTTTCATAGAACGTTCGTTTGTAAAGTATTTTCATACTACATGCCTTTTGTATAGTATTTCCCTAATATTGTATTCTGTATTTATTCACACTGTATATCCTGCACTTGCTACTTGCACTTTTGGTTAGACCTAAACTACATTTCATTACACTGTACTTGTATATGTGTAATGACAATAAAGTTGAATCTAATCTATTCTATTCATGTAACATTTTTTAAAGCAGAAATGTAATGAGAATGAAAAAAGTTGTGTACAAAGCGAGACAAGACTAAACTTCTAACTAGAAAAATATCCAGAAATCTCAGTTAGATGCGTTTCTTCACATAATATCAAATTTTATGTTAAACATCAAATTGTTATACACAAAGACATTGATCTCATCACGGTCCTCCAGAGTTTGTTGTTACTGTTTCACGCTCTCAGCTGAGGTACCTCTGCTCTCTCCAAATCATCTCAAAGTTTGGACATTTTGTAAAAGCAATTGAAGACTTTAGCCATTTTCTCAGGCTTTTGACGTTTGATTGGGCAACTTTGTAGTAGGTGTTTTTTTGGTGATTTGACTGTTGTAGTGTTGAAGCATCAGTTTAGTATTGATGTTCTCCAGAATGGTATTGAAAGTGCTCTATAAATGAACTTGATGTTTGTGTGTGTAAACACTTAGGAGCGGTCTCCCCCACAGGGCTTAAAGCCCCACTGAGATGCCTTGGAACACGCAGCATTATTTGATGTTTGGACATAATCTCAATTGAAAAGTGCGGAGAGCGTGATACATTTTGTGTGGCTCCTCCCCCTTTTAAAATAACCAATAGCGGTTGGTTTCGGTGGTTTGGTAGCGGTGTTAGAATTCTAGATTTGTTTGAGCGCACATGCAGACGGTCAGTTTTGAACGATTATATCTTCTATATGGGAACGTAGGAGCATATCAGCTTATTGACTTATTTTTAACAAAAGGAAAAAAACTTCAATCATTTTGATTTCACTGGGGCTGTAAGCCTTGTCCCAGACTAACTTAAATGATAAAGGGCCCTTAAATGTTACAGAGGATGAGATTATCTGTCGTGGACACTTCTTCAACCATTTCTTCATTTTTATTCAATATTATTTAAAAATGTTGTTATTTTAAGAATGTTTTAATCTTACTTTGTTTAAATTATAACATATTGTGCACTCAGACAAATCAGGACGCGTTTCAGTAATGAGAATTTCAGCAGGAAAAGTTATAAAATACATAATTCATTGTGTTAAAATAATACTTTGTGCAAGGTTGAGAACACAATTATGTTTATTATGATTATTTATGTTTTATAATTCAAATCTTTAGTTTTGTGAGAATGACCCATGAGTTTAATGACAAATCTTTCACGCTGAGTGTTTCTCTGTTGTCAGGTGGATAAGATTCTAAAAGTGATTCCTCGAGAGAGACGGACTTTCCTCTTTTCAGCAACAATGACGAAAAAGGTAGAAAGAGTTTGAAGCAGTGAGATGTTGTGAGGGTGCCGCTGAGTGTTCTGATCTTTCTAGCTCAGTTGCAGCACTTAGTCATGTACATTGTGTAGTATTGAAATGAACTTGAATGAACTCTTCTTGTGCCTCTTGTTTCAGGTTCAAAAGCTCCAGCGGGCGGCTCTACTAGATCCTGTCAAATGTTCTGTGTCAAGCAAATACGCCACTGTAGAAAAACTGCAGCAGTATTACATCTTCATTCCATCAAAGTACAAGGTTTGTGTAGAAAGGATTCACAATTATTGCTGATGGTCTCAATCACGGGTGAAAACTGCAACAAAAGAAAAGAATCATTATGTTAAAGCTGCAGTATGTAACCTTGGTATTTGACCACAAGAGGGCGCATTTCCAACAATAACAAAGGCGAAGCTTGATGACGCTATGAAGCAGGTGACGATGGGAGATGTCGTTTTAAATGCGTTTTCACCATAGCGATGTATCTAAATTGGATAAACGAATCATGATCACGGATGAGGTAATTTATTCGTTTTTGTATTACCTGTCTATCAATACACTCGCGAGAGCAGAGTCTCTGTCAAGTCCAAGATTGTCGCGCAGCTCTCTCCATCTCGAAAACGCCTGGCCGATATTTATCCTGGTTTTAGTCCTCCGTTTGTCACACAGTCTGCGTGTATCCAAATATGGACGCTTACGTTTTACTGGCACTTCAATACTCGCCAAAGAGTAATCGTGATTCATAACAACGACAACCAAACAATACGCGCGGGCGCGGCAATAACATAACAACCACTTCCGCATTTGACCATGTGATATTCCGGTCTACACCGGAACAAAGTATAGAGCGGACATTGCGTCACTGAGAGGCGACATTTCTTTTCCGGGACGGCCAGTTATTTAAAATCGGAATTTCTCTGAAATAAAAAATCTTTGGAGACTTTTGAAATATTGTAAGTACACAACTGGAGGAAATATATCACACTGTGCAAGTTATTTTCGGAAATTTTATTACAAAATTATTACATATTGGAGCTTTAAATAGCTAAATATCATCAGTTATAATAATAGTGAACGTGGACTTGTATAAATCCAGTAAAGTCAGAACTATCTGTTTAATAAGACCCTCATTCACTATTCATTGACTTATATAGTGCACTTTAAGCAGCCAATGAAAACGACTGAGTGTATTCAGAAATATTATGATTGATATCTAGCAGCTGCTTGTGAGCGAACTTGTTATTTCTGTGCACTCAATAATTTCCTCTAGGACTTTAGACGCCAATAAAAATGGATATCGTCTCAAACAGCGCTCTGTCTTAGGGTATAGGGGCTTAGGTTACACACTTTTATTATAGTATTCTTGGTGATTTATGTTGGAATAAACACAAGTATAAATATAATATACAAACATCAAGCTCGGTCAACTCTTCTTGGATTGTATCTGCTAAAATGGTTTAGACCTCAGTTGTATTAATTGTTTTTCATAAAGTCACTTCCATTAAGATTCATGATCAACTAAGTTGTGCAGTTGCTAATGTGTGTGTGTTTTAGGATTGTTATCTGGTTTCTATTCTCAATGAACTGGCTGGAAATTCCTTCATGGTATTCTGCAGCACATGTAACAACACTCAACGGGTGGCACTATTGCTCAGAAACCTCGGCATCACAGCGATCCCTCTGCATGGACAGATGTGTCAGGTACACACACACACACACACACACCAATCAAAATCTGTTGTTAGATAAAACACATAGGGGCCATAGCCCGGCCACTTCAGTCAATGTGCCCATACTTAATGAAATGTTAACCAAAAGCATGTTAAAACCATTCAGAATATGAAATGTGAATATTGATTAAAGACGCAGAGGTTTCAAAATACTACTGGGCTCAAGTATGACGTCTGTTTTATTTACTTGTCAACAGAGTCTTGCGCAGTCCTTCTGTGAGATGTTCAAAAAGACAAGCTCACTGTCTGCTTGCGTCTGCCGGCACATTTCTTAATGCATCACTTAATAAGAAACAGGCGTGTTTACCGTTATGAGGACTGAAATATGTCTGCGCATGTTGATAAAGTGGAGATACAGGCTGTCTATCAGTGCTTCGCTAGTGAAATGGAAGAGAGTTTCAGTCAACTTAATTCAAAGTTTGCAGCAGAAAGTGAGAGGTCCTAATGATTAGGGCTGCAACAACGAATCGATTAAATCGATAAAAATCTCGCGCACTGATGCTAGCAGAGTTCGGCGCCTCATACACAGGGCGGAGCAAAAATAAAACAAAACGAGGAAAGATAGATGACGGAGGCAGAGAAATCCGCGCGACCAAAGTCATCCAATGTGTGGCAGCATTTCACACTAAATAAACAGAAAAAGTGTGTTAACTGCTAAATATGCAAAAGCGACATGGCGGGAGCACCACGGCAATGATCCAGCACCTGAAACGCAAACATGTGGTAGTCTTTGATGAGGAGGAAGGGAGTTCAACAGCAGGTTAAGTCATTACAGAATCCTACTTATGTTCCGTTTTGAAGTGAAGAACGTAATGTCTCTGGTGCGGATGTTTACTCGTTATCCAGCTTGACAAGCATGACAAGTTAGCATTAGCTGGTTAATAACAGTAGTGAAGCAGGGGTGGTATAGTTACTTTGCACTTTGCATTGCAAGAATAAAGACACGTTTTTATTCACTAGCCTTTTTTGGACCATAAATTTATCAAACTGTTGTCATGTAGCTACACTGCAAAACTTATTTAGTAATTTTGTCTAATTTCCAGTCCAAATATCTAAAAAATCTTAAATCAAGATTATTGACAAGAAAATTAAGTGATGCTTAAGACTTCTGTTTGAGATTATATCTCATTAAGATTATTTTTCGTACCCCATTGTCAGATAATTTTGCTTGTTTGAAGCAAACAATCACTTTATTTTGAGGTGTTTTTTCAGAAAACAAGACATCATTTCTTATGTTATTTCATGTGTCTAGTAAATGTTTCTTGATTTAAGATTTTTTTGATATTTGGACTGACAACAGGACAAAACTACTAAGTTAGAAAAGCAATTTTTGCAGTGTATATTCTGTGCTTTGTCCGATATAGGTTATTATTGACAAATATATTTGTGTGTGTTGGACTTTTTAATTTAGGTTCTTTTATAGCACTTGGTCATCTTAAGCTTTGTTTAAATGTGGTGTATAAATGAACCTTGCACTTAATACAATGATGGTAATGATTGAATGAATAAGCTTCAAGTGAACTTGAGAGTGTGTGTGTGTGTGTGTTTGTCAGTGTGAGACTTTGTGAGTGGGTGCGTCTGCGAGTGTGTGCGTCTGCGAGTGTGTGCGTCTGCGAGTGTGTGCATCTGCGAGTGTGTGCGTCTGCGTGTGTGCGTCTGCAGTGTAGTTTAGAGAACAAGTTCTGACATTCAAACAAATCCTGTCAAATTTTCTGATTTGTATTGCTCTTTATTTTTTATAAATTATTTATTGTTCTGGCAGCTCAGGTGGCACTTTATTAAAAAAAGTCTATATATTTGGCAGATGTAAAGCATACATGTGTATGTTTTTTGTGTTAGTCCATTTTTATTTGATTTTATTATTATTATAACAGCTCAGGGATGTTCAAGGATCATCATGTTTGTGCAGTTTCTAAAGATTTTAGTTCTGTGTTTGAATAAAGGGTTGAAAGTGAATGCTTTTCTTGGTTTTTGTTTTTATCCGATTCATCTAAAAAATTATCAACAGATTAATCAATTATTAAAATAATCGTTAGTTGCAGCCCTACTAATGATGCGATGGGTTAGTCAGACACAAACCTTTACTGGCGAACAGTCCTCCTTTACTTTCTTCAAAGGCCGCTTTTGACACCTCCGTCTAAATGAATCATCTTTATTTATTTACTTTCCCTGAATTTTATGTTTGACCACTGAATTCAGTTCTTTTTGTCAAAACATCCTACAACATTTGCTCTGCACCAAGTTGACGTTAATAAGCATTTAAATTAGTCTTTGGTTCATTTCACTGCATCAGCTTTGAAGAGGCCATGTGAAATATGCAATGCTGTCCTCGACATTAAGAATCTCCATCTTGAGACTTCTTGACGGCAGTGTGCACCAGACGAAAAGCACAGGGCCACACGTTGCGTCTACAACTCGCAGGTATTGCGCACAGGACGCGTATTATGCATGCGTGAGCTCAAGTCTAAAGTCCACTCCTGATGGGCAGGATTTCACTTTATCGTTATTCTGATTTGGTTAAAAATGTGCGGCTCTTAAACGTTTACCAATGAATAGGCAGTGCGTGGCTGACGCAAGCAGACATTGAATTCTTTGTGGAATCGGTTAATTGCAATTATCACTCATAAATCAGTAAATTGTTCAAACTTAAACTTGAGAACAATGGTGGGTCACGACGGAGTAAAGACTCACTGACACACCGAGGAGAGTGAGACCGTCAGCCTGTGTCGTTCCTCAGCCTCGCACAGCACTGGAACTTTTGAAAATCAGTTTGTTCATGCTTGAGCTCTTCTCCTCTAAGCATCATGATCTATGCTTGCAGTACTGTTTAGGGCGTTGACAAAATGTTCAATTCTCTCCTACTTGTTAGCGGCTTTGAAAAACAGTTTCTGCCAAATGAATAAAAGTCAATGTTCTGTTGTTAATGCTTGTGTGTTTAGAGTAAACGTCTTGGAGCTCTTAACAAATTCAAGTCAAAGTCTCGCTCCGTGCTGCTGGCCACTGATGTAGCGTCTCGTGGACTTGACATTCCACACGTGGATTGCGTCATCAACTTTGACATCCCAACACACTCGAAGGTAAAAACCCTCCGCCCCAAACACACATTCACATGATGTTCTCTGCTGTTTTTCTGAAAGTGAAAATGTGTTTGCTTTTTTCTTCAGGACTACATCCATCGTGTGGGCCGCACGGCGAGAGCGGGAAGATCTGGAAATTCCATCACATTTGTCACACAGTCAGTAGACATTAGATTTGAAAACTGGTCTGTTTGTTAGTGTTGAGTTTGATAAAAGACTGTTGAATTGTCATGATCACCAATGAACAGTGAGGAATTCATGTTAATGTGGAGATCTTTTGCGTGTGTTTTGTTTACACAGGTATGATGTTGAGCTCTTCCAGCGAATAGAAACGTTGATTGGTAAAAAACTGCCCGTATTCCCCACTCAGGAAGAGGAAGTTATGATGCTGATGGAGCGAGTGAGCGAAGCGCAGAGATTTGCACGGATCGTAAGTTCTTCTCTTCATGAAAAACATGCTCATAGATTGTTCTGGAGTGTTGAATTGATGAATCTTTCTTTCTCTTTCTTCCAGGAGATGAAAGAACAAGGAGACAAGAGAAAAAGAGGTCATTCCAGAGATGAAGCGGCCGATGATGAAGAGCAGTCAACTGGAGTGAGGAAGAAGGTCAAGGGTGGATCATTTCGAGGAGGGAGAGGTCGGGGTGGCCAATCCAAACGTGGCCGCTGACTGTCCATAGCATGTCTTATGTTGAATAAATCTTCTGCTTTTCCACAAGGCAACGTGTGGATTCTTATTCAAGCAGAATTCGACAGTGGTCTTCAAAAATGATTTTGGTTTCAGTTTGATTGACATCGAGCTTTTCACACTGTGCATTGTAGCACATTTTACCAGAGGTGGACGTGTACTGTACTTAGAAAAAATAGTTCTCCAAAAGTGAACCTGAGTACTTGTGACTTTAACTTCACCACATTTGAAAGACAAATATTATACTTTTTACTCCACTTTATTTATGAAAAGGTCCATAAGTCATTTCTATGTAGTGGTTTTCCTGTGCACACAATTATTCTGGCTTGAGTTCTGCGGAGCTTTCACAGTTGCCATGAATTTCAGTTTTTCTAAGCTCACAGTTTTCCGGCTAGCTAAGAATGGCCATTTGGCTGATTTTTGTTTTTACGCAAATCTGGCAACCCTTGGATCCTCTCCGCTAAACAAATATAAACATCACACTACCACACGAAGGCAAATAGATTAATAGAAGAGGAAAGAGGCACGTGTTAAAGTGTGCTGTTATCATCTGTATGCTCAACTATGTGTGATGCATTGCTTCGAACGAGCGCTACGATCAGTCAAAGATCATAGAAACCGTGTCATGAAAATGATTGGCTTAACGATAAATAAACATCACATAAACCTTTGAGCTAGGGTTAAATAATAAAAAAGATAGCGAAAACGTCATTATCTAAAACGTTTTATTTGCATTTTAAACGAGTTGACCGTCAAATGACCAAATGGATTGAGCAAAGAAACCTCCCAAAGCACAGAACATGAAAAACAAGTAAATTGACAAGTAAAAACAAGAAATATCGATGTTCATTTCATCTCTGTACATCTTGAAGTTATTTAACGATCGTTATCAAACGATCTTTGGGGCTTATAAAGTAAATGTGTGTTTGTGAAGGAGCTTTATAATAACAGTCGGGAGAGTCTGAGACGGTTGTTAAAGCTGTTAGGTTTTCTCTATCACGCATACCCAGATAGCACAATCCATCTGGCTTACGTCTATTTGACGTCTGCATTTACATCTGCAAGATACCTGCAATACATAGTTTGCTCATCTGCAATATGTCTTGGAGACGTGTGAACGTCTGTTAAAGATCTGGCGATCTGCTGTGTAAAAACATCTGCTAAACATCTTAGAAAGAGCAGCTTTACATCCATTCCAAATCATAAACATCTTACAGACGTCTTCTAGATGTCTATATGACGTCTGACAGCAGACATCTCCGAGACGTATTGCAGATGAGCAAACTATGTATTATAGATGTCTGTAAGATGTAAATGCAGACGTCAAATAGACGTAAGCCGGAAGTATGTGTGCTATCAGGGTATAAGATAGTTATCGGGTTCTTCATTAAACGTCGGACGCGTTCCCCACATATGATGACGTGATTGGTGCAGTTTGAACGTCGGGTCCGTGTTCTTCATATAACTCGAACAGATGCGTATCCTGCATACAGAGCTCCATAGAGATCACATGTGACAGTGAAACAGCGCAATGATTGACAGATGACAGACACAACAGCGCGAAATAACTTTTTTTAATAAAAAAAAATTGCGTTTAATTTACGTGAGTTTGTCTTTGTTTAACTATAATGATGTTTTCATAAAATGTGAACCACATATTAAAAATGTTTTAAAGTAAGGGGAAAATTCAAAGAGTTTTTATGTATTTGTGTTATAATGTCTGTTATCCTACTTGTTAATCCGTAGGCTTAAATCCAATGACCAGGCAAAAATGTTACGTTATGGTTTTTTATTTTTCTCGCATATGAAACATAGAGCCCTGGCAAATAAACAAACGGGCTTTGCTTAGGCGTACTTTAAAACGATTTCCTAGTTTGTGGTTCATTAATATTGAATAAAAACACAATAAAATAGACTTATGTTAAACATACCTTTACTGTTCATTTATAATAAAACTTTTATTGAAAAACTAAATAAGAAGTGTTAATTTCAGTGTCTGCTCCTCTCCTCAAGGGGGCGTTGTAGTGGCAAATTTACTGGTTGGAGGACAGGAGGGCGAATAAGTGTTAGTTGTTTTGTGATGGTTGGAGCAGGGCTCTATGTTTCATATGCGAGAAAAATAAAAAACTATAACTTCTTTTTGTATAACATTTTTGCCTGGTCATTGGATTTAAATTTACGGATTAACATTGGTAGCAGAGGATGGCTGCTGGAAGCTACAAAATTCCCCCACAATTAGTCGTATGAAAGTTGGAAAAATGAAGGGCAGATGTGGATGCGTGTTACGGAGCTGGAAAAAAAGAAACAAGCCTTGGCTGTTGCCTTATCGCTCACAGGGAGAGCAAAGGATGCCGCCCTGGAAATATCAGCGGAAGATTTGAACAAGGATAACGGTATGACAACAATTCTAGAAAAACTTGATTCTGTGTTTTTTAAAGAGGAAAAAGATCGCCAATACGAGGCATACACTGAATTTGATTGTATTACAAGAGAGCACGGCATTTCTATGATCGATTACATCATTGAATTTGAACGCAAATATAACAAGCTACTTCAGTTCGGTATTATACTTCCTGATGCTTTATAAGCATTCAAGCTCCTTGACACTGCAGGACTCGATGTTAAAGACAAACAATTAGCGCTCACTGCTTGTCCTGCTCTTACGTTTCCTGACATGAAGTCAGCACTGAAACGAATTTTTGGCGAAAACCATATGCATGAAGGTCACAGTAATGATGGCTCCGCATATTTTACAGAGGCTAACAGGAAAGAGAACAAGTCACGTTGGCAAAAACAATCAAAGGCACAGCCAGGAACAAATCCACTGGATAAATATGGTAGGCGATCAACATGTGCCATCTGTCAAAGCACATATCATTGGGTAAAGGATATTCCTCACAGAGGGGAACATGCTAAGATAGCAGAGGACTCAGAGCAGTGTAACATCACATTGTTTTCTAAAGAAACTTTATCTGACACAGAAATCTTTATGGTGGAATCCTTTGGGTCAGCAGTAATCGATACAGCCTGTACCAAAACGGTTTGCGGACAGAGATGGTTTGATCATTATGTCAATGGACTAAAATCAGCCGAGTTACAAAAACTGGAGTATATAGACAGTGCAAGGGCTTTCAGATTTGGCAATGGAAAGTTGTACATTCTACAAAGAAAGTCAAGATTCCAGCCACAATTGGACAGACTAAATGCCACATAGAAACTGAAGTAGTTCCAGCAGATATCCCATTACTTCTGAGCAAAACTTCACTAAAAAGAGCAGGTGCAGTCTTGGATCTTAAGAATGACAAAGCCATCATGTTTCACCACCCTGTAACCGTTGAACTCACATCATCTGGACATTACTGTGTGAATCTAATGTCTAAAGAAAGTGTGAAGATGAAGTTCTAACTGTAACAGAGAACATGACTACAAAAGAGAAAAAGAGAGTACTCTTAAAATTACATAAACAGTTTGGACATGCCTCTGTGGAATGACTTAAAAAGCTACTAGCCAGTTCAGGCAATCAGGATGAAGAATGCATTGTGATCCTTAAAGACATAGTAGACAACTGTGAAACATGTGTAAAGCACAGCCGACCCAAACCCAAACCTGCTGTAGGACTCCCCATGGCCTCAAGCTACAACGAAACGGTGGCTGTGGATCTGCATGAATTAGAAACAGGAGTGTGGTATCTCCATGTTATCGACCATTTCACACGATTCAGTTCTGGAAGCATTGTGACTACAAAAAAAGCAAGTGAGATTGTGAAAAGCTTCATACATTGCTGGATCAGTGTTCATGGCCCACCGAGGAGACTGTTCAGTGACAACGGAGGAGAGTTTAACAATGAAGAAATGAGAAACATGGCTGAAAAGTTCAACATTGAGGTAAAGACCACAGCAGCTTATAGTCCATGGAGCAATGGTCTTTTAGAGAGACACAATCAGACTCTGACTGAAATACTGTTGAAAGTGAAGCATGACAACAGATGTGATTGGAGAACTGCCCTAGACTGGGCCCTGATGGCAAAAAATGCAATGCACAATGTACACGGGTTCAGTCCTTACCAGCTTGTTTTTGGACAAAATCCAAACCTACCATAAGTTCTCACTGACAAACCACCAGTTCACGAGTTCACCTACACAGATAACAGTGATATTGATAGGGATAATGATAAAGCTTGGTTATGCGTATTTGGCGTGCTGTCCGGGAAACAGGCTCCGAGCTCGCCAGATCTATCCGAGCCCGAAACACTCTACCTTAGTACGGGTGAGTGCGCCGAGCTCGGAACCGGTCTGAGCCCAGAGCACACCCCCATAAAGCGAGAAAGTGAGACAGCCGCTGGAGTACGCATACCCCCCAACGAGATGCTGAGCGCTGCGGAGGCGTGGCCTGTGTTCGGGTAGAGACGAGAGGATGAGGGCTCCTTAGGAGATGTGGTTCGTTATGAGACAAGAAAGGGGTAGGGGTTCCTCCGAGGATGGTTGAGACTGAGAAGATGAAAGGTGTCTGCTGCAGTGATGAGAAGATCCTAAAATGGAGATTTCGGAAACCGTCCAAAATGAACATGTCTTCATGGGTGTCCCTGTTGTTGAGACTGATACTGGAAAGAGGCGACTGAAGGAGGGAGCCGGCTGTAGCGGAGCGCCTGATGGAGGCTCCTGGTGGGGTGAACATGCTGTGATGCTTGCTTCCGTGGAAAGTCGTAGGTGGCAGAAAGCGAGGCGGAAGCACTGGCCTCTGCGGAGGCGATCGCTGCGGCGACGCTGGCTTCGCCGCCTTAGATGGAAGCACTGGCCTCTGCGGAGGCGATCGCTGCGGCGACGCTGGCTTCTGCGCATTAGATGGAAGCGCTGACCTCTGCGGAGGCGATCGCTGCGGCGACGCTGGCTTCTGCGCATTAGATGGAAGCGCTGGCCTCTGTGGAGGCGATCGCTGCGGCGACGCTGGCTTCTGCGCATTAGATGGAAGCGCTGGCCTCTGTGGAGGCGATCGCTGCGGCGACGCTGGCTTCTGCGCATTAGATGGAAGCGCTGGCCTCTGCGGAGGCGGTCACAGCGGTGATGCTGGCTTCTGCACCTTAGATGGAAGCACTGGCCTTTGCGGAGGCGATCGCTGCTGCGACGCTGGCTTCGGCGCTTGTGATAGACGCTTGGGCGTCTGCGGAGCCGATCCCTGCTGCAACGTTGCCTTCTGTGCCTTACATGGAAGCACGGGCATCTGCGGAGCCGATCCCTGCTGCAACTCTGGCTTTGGTGCTTGTGACAGTAGCATAGGCTGCTGCGGATGATTCATAGTTGTAGCACTTGATTCCATGCCTGAAGTGGTAAAGCTGGCCTTGGCTGAGGCTGTTGCAACGCTGGCTTCTTTGCTTGAAATGGAAGAGCTGGTCTCTGCCAGGGTAGTCGCTGCGGCGATGCTGGCTTCTGTGCATTAGATGGAAGCACTGGCCTCTGCGGAGGCGGTCGCTGCGGTGATGCTGGCTTCTGCGCCTTAGATGGAAGCACGGGCCTTGCGGAGGCGATCGCTGCTGCGACGCTGGCTTCGGCGCTTGTGATAGACCCATGGGCCTCTGTGGAGGCGGTCACTGCGGTGATGCTGGCTTCTGCGCCTTAGATGGAAGCACGGGCGTCTGCGGAGCCGATCCCTGCTGAAACGCTGGCTTTGGTGCTTGTGAAGGAAGCATAGGCTGCTGAGAATGAATTTTAGTTGCGCACTTGATTCCATGCCTGAAAATAGGAAAGCTGGCCTTGGCTGAGGCTGTTGCTGTGGCAACGCTGGCTTCTATACTTGAAATGGAAATGCTGGTCTCTGCCAGGGTAGTCGCTGCGGTAATGCTGGCTTTCCATGCTTGGGATGGAAGTACTGACCACTGCTGAGACAGTCGCTGCGGCGACGCTGGCTTCTGCGCGTTACATGGGGGCACAGACCTCTGCGGAGCCGATCCCTTCTGCGGCGCATGCTTTGGCGCTTGTGAAGGATGCATAGGCTTCTGCGGATGGTTCTTAGTTGCGGTACTCGATTCCATGCCTGAAATGGGAAAGCTGGCCTTGGCTGAGGCTTTTGCTGTGGCAACGCTGGCTTCTATGCTTGAAATGGACATGCTGGTCTCTGCCAGGGTAGTCGCTGCGGCGATGCTGGCTTTCCATGCTTGGGATGGAAGTGCGGGCCTCTGCCAAGGCGGTCGCTGCTGTGATGTTAGCTTCGGCTATCGACTCTGCTGCTGCAGAGCCCGAGACATGGGCACTGGCCTTAGAGGTCGCTGCGGCGGTGAGATCTCCTGTTAGGGAGATTAAGGCTGACGTGGAGGAGGTTCGCGCCCATGCGGGTGATGGATGGATTCTCTAAATGATTCGGGAGATGAGGGTTCGATGGGCTTCTCTGATGATAGAGCGATCTGACCTGATGTAGCTCTTGAAAGCTTCCGATGTCCAGCGCCCTAGTGCTTGGATTTGAGACTGTGAGAGGCCTTTTTGGGCTGCTGTGGTTGCTGCGCCTATGCGGAAGGAGTGGCCAGAAAAGTGGTCTGCAGGGATACCGGATAGGAGCAGGACAACTTTGAGGTGCTTTTGGAACCAAAAGCGTGTAGCTGGGCGGTTAGACTCGTCGACGAATAGAGGATCCGATGTGGTTTTGGTCTGGGATTTCCTGAAGTGGAGGTAGGCTAGGAGGGTCTGATAAGGTTGAATTGGTGAGTGGAGATTGAATATGTAGATGAAATGTCCTCTCCTGGTTTGGCCGTCTTGCTCTGTTTAATGGAGAATGACATAGTCTCTGAATCGACTACTGACTGGTCGGATACCGTTGGATGGGTTAGGGGGTTGAAAATGGATGTTGTGGAAATTTCTGAACATCTTAGAAATCCGAAGAATGCCAGTATAAACATGGTGTCGAGTGTGCGATCGACGTGTTTGGAGTGGTATCCTTTACGGAGGTTGGAAATGCATGTGGTTAATATATCCGGGGTTAAAGGTTGCCTTGCATCCTGGAGTTTTCCATGCAGTTAGATAAGTTTGGAGGGTCCTGAGGGAGACGGCATGGATGATAGAGTTTAGAGAAGCTTCGAAGAGGGTGGTTAACCGGAATATCAGCTGTTAAAAGGGAGGTACCGGTGTTGGCAAAGGGTCTGCTTCGGATGCAAGCAGCCTGAACTTCTGTCAAGATCGGAGATCTGATGTTCCCCGATACTGGAGGCTGTTCCAACGCTGGTGCTTTTCCTGGCACTGGTATTGCGGTCTCCATGGCAAATGAGAAGTTTAATCGGCTCTGCGGAAGAGAAAAATGGGGGGATGGCAGCCACATTAGAGGCTAGCGGAGTCATGCTCATGCTAGCGGCGAGTTCTAAGGGGGCAGGGAAATGGCCGAGAACCGGCACCTGCATTGCTGGCTGAGTTAGATGGAGGTGCGGTGGGCCAAGAGCCAGGGGCGGGGAATGGGTGAGAAAGCACCGGAGCTCCAGGTGCTTGTCAGCTTATGTCTCCTGGGTAACTAGCATTGTCAGCTGCTGGCAGGGCGTTGTTGGGAGACTTGTGCTGGAATTCGAAGAGAAGGACAAGCTACTGGAAGCTCCTGACTGGGGGTTCCATAGCATCCGGGGAATCTGTGGTGCTACCCACGCTCGCCGATGGCCTGCTACTGCAACCTGACGATCGTGGCTCTTTCTTGTGGGGGAATGTCGACATGTGCGTCCGGAATCTGATGCAGAAAGTCTGCGGACTTGTTTGCTTCTGACTAGGGACTCCCCGAGAGCCCATATGGCTGGCAGGCATGTTATGATGTTGAGTGACGCATGGCGAGGTTTGTGAACGTATAATGCCTCTGAAACCTAGGGAATGCACGAGGTCTGTTGCAAAAGTTAAAAGATCATTCCAAGCTTACGTCGATAGTGATGAAGTTGCTGAAATTGATACCTCTGCTTGCAGATGGAGTTAATTCGGAGTGTGCAAGATGCTTAGCTGTGGATGGTGAGCGTTTTACGGACACCCCAATAAATTTGCTGTTTTAACTTCAAATTGCTGTGCACACTGTATGGGTTGAACACAATTAATTATTTCGGAGTCAACATAGCAGCTGGGGTTTGATTCCAAGATGCGGTTTTGTTCATGTAGGAGATGGGAGATCATGGGAGATCTTGCGGTGAAGCAACTAGTAAATATGCTTAGGCATGCTGCTGTTGTCTAACTTAAGGTAACAGCAGCAAGCATTGACCTTGTGCGAGCATGTACGATTTAAAACGTGATAACTGTATGGACGCATAAACATGAACACAAACGCATTTTAGCTGTTCAACCAAAGTGGCTGCTGGTGTACAGTTTACGAGGTTTAGTTCACTCATTACAAAGCCTTGTTGTCTGCCCAACAGATACAGAAAATAAGTCATTAAGAACCTATTTATTTTGCATTTGGCTGTATTGCTTTAAAATAAAGCTCTATACAACCACTGAGAGAGTATGAAGCGGAACTAAAGTGCATAGCTAGTCCGATATTACGTGGTGACATCACTGATGTGCAATTTAGCACTTGACGTCATCTGGCGACAATTAGCTACTTTTCGGGCAGGCTTAGCTACTATCAAATGAAAGGAATTGGCAAGACTGGTTCACTGGACAGCACGAGCACAGAGTTTATACATAGAATATTGTCCCTGTAAAATAAACAACCAAGTGAGTGTGCTCGTGCCGGCCAGCGATATACCATTCTTGAGCGCAGCAGAGGCGACGACATGACGGTGGATAAAACTAAATGTACTTTCGAGTAAAAAGATTGTACTCACCCAGCTTCTTGCGATTCAAACCAAAGTAAACTCAGTTTATAAATACATTGTGATTTATCGCAAATGAGTCGTGGAATTTGGGGTTGATCCGAGTGACTGCATGGAACAACAGAATTAATTATTTCCTCCAAGATGATTGTTTCTCTTCGCAGAAAATGTGTACACCCGTTGAAACGACATCGTATTGGCATAGGCGTGTCGTATTGATCGGTTCAAAATGCGGCGACCTTGCGAGCCTTAATAGCAAATGCTTAGTGGTAGCCAACGGCCTGCGTCTGACACACTGCCGTCCCTTTAGCAGTGAGCTCTCGCTAGCAGCGCTGGCGTTTACAACGAGCCGGCGTTAAGCATCGAGCTGGCGTTGAGAAGCGAGCTAGCGTGCCGCAGCACTTGCATAAGGGAACGAAAGAGTTGACGAGCGCTACTTGTTCCAGCGGGAATACGGAATCACATCCCGAAGCTGCGGGGAAGACGTATTAGAAATGTTGCTTTACGGATCGGGCCTGACGCGTGGCTGGTCAGCGTTTAAAGATCCGTAAGGTCCCTTGAATACATGACGTCCTTCCTGTGTTGATGAACCCATTAGGAGTTTGGTTTTCATTTGTAAATAGTTGTTGAAAAGCGGAAAGAAATGTATAATGCAAACAAGCTGCTGTTTTGCGTGTGCGTCGATGGGCACTGCAGTTGCGAGACGTTCGAGACATGATTATTAGCCTACTCGTAGAGAATCCTCGGACATGGCTTCGAACGAGCGTATCGATGCTTAATCTTAGGAGAACGAGCAGGTAAGATGGTTTCCCTATTTATTAGCTAGCTCGCTAGGGCTGATTGTGTATACGTTGTGATTGCTGATTATACACCAGCCGGCTGGTTATATGCTCCGGCTCCTCCCGAACTTTGTTAATTAAACATCATCTATGGAATATTCCAGCGTGAGCACATGGGCAGGGCAGCATATTTCTACCTTGCATGCTGCAAGAAGAGCGTTTACAGAAGAAGAGCAGAGTGTTCTGAAAGAATTCAAAGAGCCCTACGAAAACAATTTAGACCCACAGATGAAAGAAATGAGTCGGGTGACAAAGTGTACTACAAACATGCAGGCTGAACACAATGGAAAGGTCCAGGTGTCGTCATTGGCCAAGATGGGGCAGTGATTTTTGTGAGGCATGGAGGAACTTATGTTCGTGTGCACTATTCAAGACTCCGACAGACAAATGACAACCACACAGACAAGATGGAAGTACAAAAACAACAAAATCCTGGGAGAGATACAGGTTTGCAGCTCACAGAAATTGTCGAAATGGATGTTGATAGCATAACTGGGAGCATAGAAAATTCACAGCAGGATGAGGAATGTGATGATATATCTACCCAGCCAGAGGAAGATGTGAGAAGTCATAAGCACAAACTTAAAGTTGGACAAACAATAACCTATACAGACAGAGAAAATGGTGAGGCTCGGACAGCAAAATATTTTGGCAGAGCTGGAAAAGTTTCAGGCAAACACAGACACTGGTATAATCTACAGTACACACAACCCGGGACTGTTGCTGGTGTTACTGGATCTGCTAATTTAAACCAGGTAGATGACCTACAGATTGTTTCTCCAGACACCACAGTAACACATTATGATCAAAATGAGAGTGATGTTTTCATTACTGAAGATGAGATTTTTGATTCAGCAAAAAAAACAGAGCTGGATAACTGGAAAAGAAACTGTGTGTACGAGGAAGTTAAGGACAACGGTCAAAAATGTATCAGCACGAGGTGGGTGTGCTCAGTCAAAGAAACATCTGATGGTGTAACGCCTAAGGCTAGGCTAGTTGCAAGAGGTTTTGAAGAGATGAATGTCAGTGACCTTCCTAAAGACTCTCCTACTTTTGCTTCAGATTCTCTGAGAATGGTTATGGCAGTCATATGGCAGAAGAAATGGCAGTTAAATTCCATAGATATCAAAGCTGCTTTTCTGCAGGGAAGAGAGTTGACTAGAAATGTCTACATCCGCCCTCCTTCAGAAGCACAGTGCAAAGGATCCCTGTGGAAGTTAAACAAATGTGTGTATGGTTTGGCAGATGCCTCTCTGTACTGGTACAACAAAGTCAAAGACACTTTGCAGCGTTTGGGAGGTCATTTGTCTCAAGTTGACCCTGCAGTGTTCTACTGGCTGAGTATCTCCGGAGAGTGAATTGGAATTCTTGCTTCTCATGTTGATGATTTTTTATGGGGCGGTTCTGAAGCTTTTTCCTCTTTGGTTATCCCACACTTAAAAACTGCTTTCCAGGTTGGGCGAGAAGAGCGCCACAGTTTCAGTTATGTCGGAATGGAGATCACGTCTGAAAATGACGAAATACATGTGCATCAAAATACATATAAAGAATCTTCGTCCCATTGTTATTGATCCAGTCAGAGCTGTGCAACGTGAAGCTCCACTAACAGACCACGAAACCGACATTTTGAGATCCAAGATTGGACAAATATTGTGGGTTGCAAGACAAAGCAGACCAGATGTTGTATGTGACACATCTATCCTTGCTTCTTCCACAAAGAATGCTACTGTTCAGACTTTGCATGATGCTAACAAGCTTGTCAGAAAACTTAAGTCAGAAGATGTGACTCTAAAGTTTCAGAACCTAGGAAAAGCAAGCTCAATGAAACTGGTTGTGTTTAGTGATGCTTCATTGGGAAATCTTACGATGGCGGTACTCAAGGTGGTCACCTGATTCTGTTGATGGGAGAAAATGGAAGATTCTCACCGGTTTCTTGGCAATCTAAAAGAATCAGAAGAGTTGTAAGAAGCACTTTGGCAGGGGAAACCTTGGCTCTTGCTGATGGCATTGATGAAGCAATGTGTCTGTCAGCACTCTACTCAGAAATTACAAATAGTAATAATTTGCCAATTGTCTGTGTAACTGACAATCATTCACTTTTTGATGCTGTGAAGTCTACGAAGTCAGTTGCAGAAAAGAGGCTTCGTCTTGAAATCAGCAGCATAAAGGAACTGATTCAGTCTGGAAGTATCCAGCAGATCCTTTGGTCTGCTACAAAAGATCAACTTGCAGACTGTCTTACAAAAAAGGGGGCATCTTCATTTATGCTTTTGAAAGTTCTCAGTAAAGGAGTATGGGAACACAAATAAGCAATAAAAGGCATTTTGTTTTTTCAGGAGAAATTGCCTTAATGTTCCAAATGTGTTATTGTTCTCCCTCTTTATTTTTTCTGCTTTTTGTTGTAATTAAATAAATAATATTTAATATTATTTATATAATATCAAGGGGGCGCTGTAGTGACAAATTTACTGGTTGGAGGACAGGAGGGCGAATAAGTGTTAGTTGTTTTGTGATGGTTGGAGCAGGGCATGGGCGTAGGTTTAGGGGGGGACGCTAGGTACTAGTCCCAATCAATATTTTGAGATGACAAATTTGTCCCCACCAATATTTAGCAAGCTCCTTTGAACTGCTATTTGGATCTTTGCGCTGCTATTTGGATCGATTCCAACGGCCAGGACGACGACAGTACAAGAAACGCCGTAATTTGGTTGGCGGCGGGGTATCTGACAGGCTACACGCACGGGCCGGGACTACTTTTGTGCTTGAACTGGCAGCGAGCGAGCGGTTGGTGTGTGTGACTAAAACAATTAGGCAAAATAACTAGCCACACAAATAAACTAGCAGTAGTAGTGACTGACCAGGTGTTCAAATGCAGATTATACAGTGGAAAATAGTATTAACTGGTGATAGTATGTGTTACCCAGGATGATAGAAGGCTACGTTAGCAAGTCACTGAATGTGAATTAGCCTACCTTAACTTAGAATCTTGCAGTCAACATAAACAGTGGATCTGAGACATTTTTCGTTTCTACATTCTGTTTATGTATTTGTGAGTGTAGCCTACCCAACATGCAGAGGAATACAAGGAAAATCACCCACAGTTTAATGAAGGACTGTCATTGCTAGACACATGTGCTGGAAAAACGTGTTGCAATGTTAAAAAGGCAAAAGTTAACACTGTTGGTTATTCAAATATAATGAATCATTATTTGATTGATAATATCCAAATAAAACTATCTGGTATAAACATGATGTGTTGAATGCATACTGATACGTGTGTATTTGATTCATTAGTTCATCATTTAATTACATATAGGACACTCAGACATCTTGTGAAGATGTCAGAGAATGTTGAGGAAGAAGTAGCTGAACCTTCATGGCTTCAGGTAAGGTCTTAAAGTGATAGATCGTCTTAAAGAGAAGGTCTTAAGGTAATTCTGTGATGAGATATACTACTATTGATTAATTGCAAATTATTAAATATAAATATAGCTACCTGTTTTATTATGTGAAAGTGAAGTGAATTGGTACTAGTATAAAAGAATATCAGTGTGGGGGGGATGTCCCCACCAAAGCTGAGACCAAACCTACGCCCATGTTGTAGACAAAGGAAAACTTACACAACCATTTGAAGAGCAGACTGGAGTTAGGCAGGTCTGGACCAATAAGCTCTGAGAAAAGTGACGTGCATGAGCCACTCCCCTCGTATCTCTCACTGCAAATTTTTTTTTTGTAAAGTGATAAGATGTTAGATGCCAAGGAATTTTTTTGTATTGTGTATTTACATTTTTTGATTGTATTTTCAAACATGTTCATATAATTATTGCATGAGTTGATAATTCATATTAGTTCATAAATATTAATCACAGCATTTAAATTAATATAACTATATTTGTATAAAATCAAACTTTAATAAATAAAGCATTTTAAAGCAATGAAGTATAAATATTATCTTTAGATCTTCTTGTAAACCTTTATAATCAAGTATTGATATAGTCAGTCGCTGTCTTCTGAAACGTTCACTGCAGACGGGTTTATTGTTAATGTGTTTCAGTTCATAACATGTTTTCATAATGATCTCGCAAACTCTGGATCAAACTGGAGTTGACAGAGAAAGTTTATAGCAAGTGTTGTGCCACAGCTGAACCTGATCTAATCCAGTTTGAGTTTGTCTGTTCACCTCACTTCATGACACAGACCACTGGAGACTGACAAAGACAAGCACAAACAAACTCCTAACTTTGATCAACAGATCCCTTCGCTGCAACTCAAATTTGTGGAAGCAGACAAAAACCAACTGCCTATTGACAAAGAAATACGCAGGAGGAAATGGAGTCGGATAGGTCAGACCCTCCATTAGAGCCATGAAAATGTCACACAAACTGGTACTGGAGTAGAACCCACAGGGAGCGGGCAGGCCAAGACAGATGTGGAGACTGTGCACTGAAGCTGAGATGAGGGCCGTGGGCCCAGCTGAAGAGAGTCACTGAAAACTGAGTTGGCTGGAAGACTGATGTTGAGGCCCTATGCTCCCTCGAGGAGTTTGTCAAATAATAATAACATGATCAATTCATTTTTGAACTATTCCCATGCAGTCTACATTCTTTAATTTTATGTTGGGTATTGTATTGTCATCTCAAGGTGTTTATTAATGTGGTTATTAGTGTTTTGACCAATTCAATGATTTCAGTCTGCTATAAAAACACATGTTATTGTGTTTCCTTTCAGATGAAGTTGAACCCAATCAACATTACACAGTAAAATCATCTTATTCCCTCCTATCATCTATTTGTTGGTTGATATGTTTGTCGACGTTCAACATGAATGGCATCAAATAATAACCTGAATAGATTCCCTAAAACAGGGGTGTCCAAAGTCAGTCCTGGAGGGCCTGTGTCCTGCAAAGTTTAGCTTCAACCCTAATCAAACACATCTGAACAGCTAATCAAGGTCTCACAAAGCAGACTAGAAACTTCCAAACAGGTGTGTTGAGCCAAGGTGGAGCTAAACTCTGCAGGACTGTCGCCCCCCAGGACCGACATTGGACACCCCTGCCCTAAGAAAATAAATGCAAAAAGGGCTGAAAACAGAATAATCACTTTTTGG
Source organism: Triplophysa bombifrons (assembly GCA_029783895.1). NCBI lineage: Eukaryota > Metazoa > Chordata > Actinopteri > Cypriniformes > Nemacheilidae > Triplophysa > Triplophysa bombifrons. The sequence continues at coordinate 3,458,728 of CM056457.1, forward strand.
CCTTTATGTGGCATTTATAGATAGGTGATGAGAATAGAGATGATAAGAAATGATGAACATGGACTAGCTAATAAAACCACCCAATACACTGAAAGACATTTCAACAGTCAATTTCACTTATACATATTAATAGCAAAACATCTGACAGTAACAAAAAAAAGGAACATGATAAATGATGTTGAATACAGTTTAGAAACAGAAAAATAATATATCAGAGAAGAAAAAGATGAAACTATTCAAAATCCCAATGAGAACTAGAAACATTTACAACCAATACATTACATTGTGATCATAGTGCGTCACAAACTGTATATTTTCTTTTAGTCAAATTACGTGAAAGAATGACTCACATATATTTTGATTCCACATAATTTCACCTAGAGATTACGCTAGCTACAGCTGCAGACTGACTGACCATCCCAGCTCCATTTAAGACAATTCCACCACCAGCCAAGAGTAATATGACCATCAGACCATCCCAGCTCAGACCACTACATCCCCAACCAAGAGCAAAGACGGTCTACTTGTCACATTAATGCTGAAGTTACAATATTGGTATTTAATGCTTAACTTACATCACATGTCAGCAGTTTGATGTTATAGCTGCATTCAGTGGCCCTGATTGGAGGTTGTTGGGTGGGTGTTCGTGGTGAGTGGGGGGGCTCGTCGGTTGTGGGGATTCTTCTGCTGGGGCTGTGTGGGTCCTGTTTGTTGTTGTTTTGTGGTCGATGTCGGACAACAGAGGAATAAAGTTACAACATGCCATTACTATTTTCCCTGGTTGTTCCTCTGTTTTCTGGTGTTGATCATGGAGTGGGACAGGGTTGAACCTGCACGGTTTCGGTGAGTGGGACTTCCTGGGTGCCGGATGGTGGGCTCTCCCTCTTTCTTGTGGATGTTTGCTCTGTGGCTTTTGGTCGAGGTCACTGAGTGCAGCTACGACACGTCAGAGGAGATCTGGTCCTCCCGGCTGAGTCTGGTTTCTTCTGAGTTTTTTTTTTCTCCATTAATCAATCATTGGAGTTTGGGTTCCTCGCCAAAGCAGGGCAGTGTTGGCTTGCTCACCGGGAGACTGCATTTATTTATTAGATATTATTTATAAGAAGGATCTTGCTCGTTCTATAAACACCATGCACTGTGCTGTGTTTTATCTTTTCTGTTTTTTATGTTTGCCCCTGTAAAGCTGCTTTGGAACAATGCACATTGTGAAAAGCGCTATACAAATAAACTTGCATTGAATTGAATTATAATGATGGGAGAAAATCTTTGGTCTGTACTCCAGGCAGAATATAGAAATATTTGTAAATACAACATTTGTATATAAATGTACACAACAGTATGGAAGTATTTTAATGACTTTAGTTTTTGAAGAAAAAAGCATGTTGAATTACCACTAATCAAAAATAATCCTGTTGCATTACCAGTGCTTGCATGTTTAGAGTCTGCAATTCAATATGGTTGTACATTTAAGCTGTGAATATTTCAAATTGAAACATTTCACACTCCGTTTCATCGTCTAAAAATTAAATAATCAAAATTCACCTTTTAAATTTCATAAAAAAATTCAACTTGGTTTTAAATACAACCTTTAATATTCGACAGATAATTTTCAGTCCATATTGTCCACCACACATTTCAACTACTTCCACTGTTTTAGGGGTTTTCAGCAGCGTTCTGGTATCTTTGGGGAGGCGATGTCCTTGGCGCCTTAGAATATCCAGTAGTTCATTTACTGCAGGCCGCTTGCATTTGTTGGTCGTTGCCCAGGCTGCAATTTCCTCACCCAGATCAGGAGCAGATTCCTCTGCAGAATCATCACACAGATTCTCAGAGTCAGTGTCAGAAGATACCACTAACACATCAGAGTCATAATCTCAAATATTGCCATCTGCTGAAGTTGCCAAAGAGGAAGTTTCATCCTCACTGAATTGAGCCCTCTGTAATCCATCTGTATCACTGCTATTTGAATCATCAGCTGCAAGAGACAGCACTTCAGCATGACGTTTCCTCCAGTTTCTGTGGTATGCCATCATTATGAGTCACAAATAGCTGCAAAATATGAGAAGTCCATATGCATCTCTAAAACATTTACACATATTTACAAAGATGTTGTGGAAAAATGACATGCATGGGCCTTTTTTATATATTGTTAAACATTAAAACAAAATTTCATGCAATTCAGCATTAAGGAATACCATAATTAATTAACAGACAAACAAATAATGAACAAAATATATACTGAACTTTTGGCTTCTACCTCAGTCACAACCAGATACTTCCTTGTTAGTATTTTAATCTGTTGGTTGAATTATTCATCTTTAGAAACATTTTCACGATAAATGAAATTGAGCACCATATCGATTAGACTGCTGGTTCTATGATGCCATTCATCTATATATTGCTTTTATGGTTTTTTATAGATGTTTACAGAAAACTAATTGACATTAGAATTGTATCCGAACGCACTGCCTCTGTAGCTCTGCCCTGTCTCTGTGAGTCAAGATCGGGACTCATGCATTACTTTGCTACTTGTAGAATTATAGTATCAATATGTAATTAGTCACATTAAATATTATATCAGTGGCAGCGCATCGTGATATCGAATTTATACTGTAAAATATTACTGATAGGCTTTTAAAAGGCTTACATCTTCTAAAACAGGCCTTAAATGAGTAATATTACATTTATAAGGTGTATTCTGGTTTGTGAAATATTTCACAGATCCCTTTTTGTCTAATGATTATCTTTCTCCGTCATCAAATTATGTGCTTGGAAATTTGAAGCGTTGTGCTCCCCCTTTAGGTGACATTTGCAACAGTTTCTGATGAAGTTTACTGTAGCCCATTACTAAATAAGGTGTTACAAGAAATTGTGCATAAGGATCAATATTATTTGTTGTGAATTCCCTGCTGCCCCTTTAAGTAAATTGTGTTTTTTATCAGTGTGACGCTTGCGGTTACGTAATTTACATCATGCAGTGTTTCTAGTGCAAGCAGATTTAGCGCAGCGGCATATTCTTAGTTAAGCAGACGCAGATGTCCGTCAGCAGGCTAGCGCTCGTTCCGTTTTACTGCGCTAATAAAGTTTATAATACAGTAAGTTTACATTTATGTTTGATAACAATGGAACAGTTTGTTTAGAGTGATTGGAGTCTGTCTTAATAATGATGTTTGTTATGAGATAACGTTTATGTTTACACTCGCACCTGTAGCATATTAGCCCGCTAACATCGTGGCTCGTGCTAAACACGTGTCTAGTTACTTAATGTTCTTGGTGCTCTGATACTTGTCAGTAATTAGCATTTTTACTGTCTTCGTGAATGTTCTATATGCACATGTTGTTTATTGAATATGTCATTTAAGTTGGGATCTCATTTATCCTATTAAGATATTTACTTCTGTTATTTTATTTATTTCAGAAACTACCTAAACTCAATCCGATGTCTCCAACTCCCTGATCAGAGTACCGTAGTGATCGATACCTTAATCACCAGTTTTCCGTGGGCAATCCACTACAAATGGTCCTTCGAGCCGGATTTATTGACCACTACAGTGATGACATCGGAAGAGCGATCAACCTCAGACCCTCCTGCTGAGTCATCAGAGAGACAGCCGCGGCATCGTCGCACACCCAAGCATCTGGAGGACAATCTTCTCAGTCACAGCCACCACCAGCCGACACTCTCCTCCCAGCCTACATTAGAGGTGCCCGCGGAGCAGAGAGGCGCCGAAGCCGCAATGGACACGACTAACCCCTCACAAACATCCTCCAGACAGAGTGAGCGGCCAGCTACAAGTGTCACAGAGTTACTGAGCATGAGTTCGCTGAAGGAGCTGTTGGATTCCATGTCTGACCAGGAAAGGGAAGAAGCTGATAATATGGCCACACTCCAAAGTAAGCTCAAACAGTATGAACAACGTCAACGTAGGCGTCAGGAGCTGATGAAACATATCAAATCCTTCCTAAGGGAAGAAGGGGAGGAAGAGGAGCAAACAGTGAAGCCTCCCCCATCATTAAGTCATTCTTCGTCTTCATCACCCTCATCTGAAATGGAGTCAGTTACTGAGAGACCTGTGAGTGCCACAA